>JAFBJT010108912.1:54846-78335 GCA_016785325.1 Chascanopsetta lugubris
GGACAGGATCCCCGTGATTGGCCGGGGCGCGGTGCCAAGACAAAGTGAGAGTGAAGTGGTGAATAGGTGCCAGCAGAATAGCCAGGGCCACGGGAGGAAGGAGTATTGTTCTTGGCACGGATCGAAGCGTCCGAATCCAAACACCCAGATGGACTCCGACAGGCTCCAACAATAATACACACACACACACACACACACACGCACACACACACACGCACACACACAGCGAGGGAGAACAGAGGTCACCTCAGGACGCGCGCTCCTCGGTAAACACGCTGTGACTAGCTGTCTCTTTTCTAACATATCTGGCTGCGCGCAGGAGGCGTCTCCCTCAGCACGCCGCCGAGAGGCACTTGGCGAACAATTAGTTTCAAATCTGAGCGGCGAGCAGACCCTCGAACCCAGCGTGAGGGGGAGTGTTTTTAAAGTTTACACAGAGATGAATGCATCGATTAGTGGAGCCCTGGCCGCTCTGATTTCTCCGAGAGATGAAAACACCTTTCGAAACACACGGCCTGTGCTCAAACCTGTCTGGGAGGAAACGGGATATTTATAACATGCGTCACGTGACGTTTTTCTGCGTCACAGCAGCGGAGAGCGCAGTCAACTTCCACATGTTTTCCCATCACACACACGCCTGCGCGCACACACACACACATTCACATACATAATAAGTAGAATTCCTGTGGTTTGTGCAGTGGAACAAAGTTGTACAGGTTTATTCATATGTTTGTTTTGTTTATTTATCTATTTACATTTCATCCAGGTACCTTTGTTTTCATATTGCAATGTCTTTATGCCTATCGGCTCAATTATCCTGATGAAGTTTTTGTCTTGAAATCTTGTCTTATTTGTGAGCCCATAAAACAAAAGTCATTTTTTGACTCATGTCTGCATGAGGACAACATCTTTATCATTTATATCATCCATTTTTTGTCATTTCTATAGTCCAACATTTACCTTTGCATCACATGTTTACATATAAACACGTAGCCATGTTAAAAATACATCGTTGCTCACGCAGATACATAAAACCATATAGTACATATATCAGGCCAACAGGTGGCAGTGTAGTTATCTGACACTTGTACTTGTTTTCACAACCACAAGTGTCACAGCCACAACAAACGCCACCAAAAAGCTTCCACGCCGGTTTTATTGGTCGAGAACTAAAAAGTCTGGAAATCGCTGGGGTAATATTTGACCTCTGAGCCTCTTGTTAAAATTCTTGCCCGTTAAATTCACAAGTCATTATCGCACTTGGCTGAATATTATCCGCCTGTCACGGAATAAAAGGACAGGAGCCACTTTATCATGCAGATCCCACACTTTTTTTATAGCACGCCATAAAAGCTTTAATTAACTGCTCAAACTTGCTACGAGCATGATTGTGTGGCGCTGCGGCGGCGGCGGTGGCGGCAGCTTGGGGACGTTTATTGCTCCGTGTGTGTGTGTGTG
Organism: Chascanopsetta lugubris; assembly: GCA_016785325.1. Taxonomy (NCBI): domain Eukaryota; kingdom Metazoa; phylum Chordata; class Actinopteri; order Pleuronectiformes; family Bothidae; genus Chascanopsetta; species Chascanopsetta lugubris. Next base: position 56,305 of record JAFBJT010108912.1, read on the forward strand.
CGTGTGTGTGTGTGTGTGCCTAGAAAGAGAGTGTGTGCAAACTCAAACCGGTTAGTGGGATGATAAACGTTTGTCAACATATTAAGAGACAAACATTGATAATGGTGACATGGGTGAATGATCACATTCATTCACACGAATACACGGAGACACAGAGGAGTCAAATGCCAAATGACGTGTCACCAACTACATGGATTCTCATGTCACCCAGCCGACAAATGTATTACTGTGTTAAAGGTGCAAGTGTGTAAGATCTGGCGACTTCTGGAGGTGAGGTGGCATCATTGTATGCATCACCTCACCCTCACCCTTCGGAGCCTGCAGGAGAAACCTATGGTGGACTTCAGTTGTCATTAAAAGTATGTCCACTCTGGGCTGCTGTAAAAAACATGGTGGCCCCCATAGAGGGGACCCGCTCCTCGTGTAAATATACATCAATGGGCTCATTTAAGGGTTATGGAAACAAATAAAACATTTTAAAAATATCATAAATTCATGAAAATGTCAGTATGTAATTGTTTTGTAATATTTTTAGAGGTGACAAAAGCGACCCAAAATCGTACACACTGCACCTTCAAACATTATTTTGTATTTCAACCCCAGATTTGCACGAATCCAGTGAATGAAATGCAATGTTTTCCTCTCTCTCCATCTCCCTGTCCCTCTCTCTCTCTCTCTCTCTCTCTCTCTCTGTCGATCTCCAGGTTTTTTTTTCTCTTCTCCCAGGAAAACAAAAAATGGCAGCAGCCATAGCGACAGAGAGCAAAGGAAGACCTGGCCCGGGCCTGTCACCTTTGGAGCGTCCTGATTGGTCGAGGCCCGCTGTGTGTGAGCTTTGTTGCCGTGTGGACGGCGGCGAGGCAGGCAGTTCTCCCAGCGTTGCCGTGGACGCAGAGCCATCTCAGCGGTCCTGTCAGGGCGGATTTGTGCCGCCGCCTCTGAGCTCTATTTCATGTGCGTGACACAATCTGAAGGCTGGATAAAAGGGAAAACATCGGTGCTACGGTTCACCTCAAATCCGGAGTGACACTGAATTAAACTCTGCTGATGTCACGGTTTATTGACAGTGTCACAGAGCTTCACTAACATGGGGCGGGGGGGGGGCTTTTAGGTTTTTATGAATGTGGTGAGCAATAGAAGGAGATGCCATGTCTGGGTGCATCATGTACATGTTTGTTTGTTTTTGTTTATTCATTGTTTATTGACTGAATCAAGTGAAGTGAAGTGAAGCATGAAGACGTTTTCAAACAGAACTCGTTCTGCTGACATGACTTATAGGTTTAAGCTCAGCAAAGGATGCTGAATACCTCTGCAGCTTAAAAAAGACTTTATGAATGACACTCGGGTCTATTGGAGGGCTGCATGGGATGGGAAGAATTTAAAGGTGCAGTGTGTAAGATTTTAGTGAAATGATTTGCATTTCTTCCGGCAGAAATACAACAATATAACACATTTTTAAATATCTGCTGTTTCGTGCGTGAACCTAAATGATGATACGTGGGTTTTTTGTTGTTGTTTTCATTCTTCCTGAATGGGCTCTTTTCATTTACGTCACCTCTCTATGAAGGCCTCTTCTGTGTTTTTACAGTGGCTCAGGAAGGACAAACTACACACCTTTGTAGACTTCAACTCTATTGCAGTTTCTCCAGTAAGTGAAGGGTGAGGTGAGTTGGTTAAGTTGCACAAAGTTGCCGGAAGCACCTTTAACTCGACCAAACTTTCCTCAACTCCACAACCATAAATGAAAAAAATAACGTCCACAGTTCTAACATAAGAATCCATTTATTCGCTTTTCTTCGCCAAGGCCCCCGTCTATTCATCCGCTTTTCAATCTCGCACATCCTGCTCGAGGTCACAGGGGGCGCTGATGCCCATCCCGTCATACGCCGCGGCCATTAGTCCGTCGCCGCGCCGTCTTTCATGCTCCCGCCACAATGAGGCTGGGATAGGAAGCGGTGCAGGTGTGAATGATGCCCCCGGCCCCATTGTTACTCATCCTTCTCTCGTGTGTCACTGCCCTGCGGCTCGGCGCCGACGGACCAGGTGAACGTACAGTGAATAAGCAGCGACAGTTGTTTCCTCTGTGAGAAAGACACGCGCAACCACTTCCCCCGCTCTCCCTTGTGCTCCCTGATTGAGGTGAGGGCTCCCTGTGACTCGGCCGACTCACTTTTGTGTTGATCCAAGAATCAAATCTCTTTTCCCAACAGAGCCGATCCGACCGATGCCGTCACCTCGTAATGTTTCTCATAAACGGAGAAATGTGTTTGACAAAGGTTTTATCTCGGGGCTGAACAAACTCTTCGCGACTCCTGTCACGTCACCTGACACAACCTTCTCTTTGCAAACCTCTGCCTCCACACATCACGCCGCTTCAAAGACAAACAAACAGCCGGCGTGCAGACTATTGTAACCCGGACAATACCACTGTCACACAGTCGAGCAACATGACATCATAACAACACTGTCCATTTAAACCTCTGTGATGCTTTTATGTGAATTCATTGACATTTTTTTTAAGTTAACAGCAACTTCCTCTGTAATACTATTCTTTTAAAATATGCGTTTCTATATATTTGCATGTACTACACGCTGTCACTCACTGCTGACGTTTTCTGCTTGTGTGTGTTTGTTTTCTTTGACTGTGCATGTATTTCCCTGTGCTGCTGTAAACATGCAAATGCCCCCACTGAGGGGCAAATAAAGGATTATCTTATGATATCCTAACCTAACCTGACCCACTCTACTCTAACCTAACCTGACCCACTCTACCATAACCTAACCTGACCCACTCTACCATAACCTACTCTAACTTTACCTACTCTAACCTAACCCAACCTAACTACCCTAACCTGACCTACTCTACTCTAACCTGACCTACTCTAAACCTAACCTACTCCACGCTAACCTGCCCTAACCTAACTACCCTAACCTGCCCTAACCTAACCTTGCCTAACGTAACCTTCTCTACCTGAACCTAACCTAACCTGCCCCAACCTAACCCATGGCCTAACCTTGCCTAACCTAACCCCACTCTACCCGAACCTACCCTAACCCAACCTAACCCACCCTACCCAAACCTACCCTCGCCGTCCCGACCCTAACATAACCAAACCTAAACCTAGAACCGACCGAACTCTGTCCAATGCACGTGTTTCACGAATGTCTCCGAATATTCAAAACGAACTGTGTTCACCTCATTCGAACACGGTCCAGCATATTCAAGTCCAGAGTGTCGGACCACACAGGTGTAACATGTGGCCTCCTGTGTCCACACTCAGAGCATCATTCACGGCCAGTGTCGTGAATGTACTCGTGATTGTGTGTGTGTGTGTGTTTGGTGACGACGTGCACAGACATGTTGCACGCAGCTGCAGAGCGCCTCTGTAATTACCTGCTAATGTGTCACCGCATTAGACCGAGCCGTGACCCCTGGTGGTCGGTGAATTCCCCTGAGATCAGCCTGAGGTGGTGTTCTCCTCCTCCTCCTCCTCCTCCTCCTCTTCGCTTTCAGGCTGAACTTTCAACTCACGCTGGAAACACAAAGGACAAAGGACAAAGGACAATGGACATGCACATGTACATGCACATGCATGACACAAATAATGATATAAACAAAGATATGCATAATCAGCAATTCTGGCAAAGAAATAACTAATATTTCCTTGATAATGGTATGATACTTTACTGGTTGAAAGAGTGGATGGCCTACCATAACCTCTTGTTATTATTAAGTATTAAGTTTGTCCATCTTGGGCTACAGTACAAACATGAGGGTGCAACATGGCGGCCCCTGAAGAGAGGACACACTCTTTTTGTCGGCTCATTGAAGAAAAACAACAATTCAGCATCACATGGATCCTCACATAACAAAGATTTTACACACTGGACCTTTAAAGTGCAGTGTTGCGAAACATTTGAGCAATTATAATGATTTGTATCAGATTTTTTTTATTGAACCTGCGTAGCCTGTCAGTAAAACTGGTTTCTTCCATTTACTTGGAGGGAAGTTTGAAAAGTTCACGGCCTCACCCAGGGGAATTTGACTCTTCATCGTTCAATCCTTTCAATAAATCAGGTCCGATCTTGAACTTCCAGATTGTCCTCGACAGCACGGCCGACTTCGTCCCGGTGGGATCTGAGATCCGAGTCACGTGATGCCGGGACACGTCCTTCAAACCTTAATTAATCCAGGGGAAAGTAAAGTGGGCCGGACCAACAACGGTAATAGATGGAGTACAGAGCCACGTCTGGCAGAGACATCAGCTTCCTGCCTCTGGAGGGAAGAAGTTCCACTCTGCCCAAAACTCTGAACTCGAAACGAAAAAGTCACCATGCAGCTCTAAGCTGAGACTAATTGGCAGCAATGGGAATGAGCGGCAACATTAGCCCGGCCCGCTAATGAGCACAGCCTTGAATAGCAACATTATATGCACAGTGTTGGGGTTTCACTCGTCCGGTGTTCCAATTTTTTAAAAATTTAATACGATTTTGGGATTCGTGACTGCAGTGTCAGAAAAAAAGAAGAAAAAAAAGACATTTTAACGATTTCTTATAAACAAGCCACTTATCATCCCTAAAATAATGTTGTTATCCGTAGCAGGTATTCAGCCATGAGTCAAGCGAAAATCACTTGTGACAAGCCAATAAAGGAATTCCCCTCGCTAAGTCCCTCGGAGTTGTTTCAGCTAAAGTCAGGGAGCGTCCCCGGGGGATTTTAGCATGAGGCCCGGGAGGAGGGCGACATCAGGGTCATTAAGTGCGGCCCCCACCCGTCAGCTACAGTTATTTAGAAGAAACAAAATGAAAGGAAATGTTAGAGATTTGGCGAAAAAGCTTAAACTTCACTTCTGCAAAGGGGAAAGTGGGAGTGGTTTCAAAGATGGTGCATTTTGATGAATAATAGAAGAGGGAATATATATATACAAACTATAAACTACAACAAGAAACACAATGCAGTCATCAATATTATCATCACCATCATCGACAGACCTCTCAATCGTATGCATTGCGCCTTTAAAAGTCACACCATGTCGGCCTTAAAGAATATTTGCGAGGAAGTTCCGTCAAAGACGGCTCCAAGATTTCAGACACTAAGCGTGAAGAATATTCCACTTATGTTGCCGTGATGTCGAGGACAGAGAGAGAGAGAGAGAGAGAGAGAGAGAGAGAGAGAGAGAGAGAGAGAGAGAGAGAGAGAGAGAGGGACTGGAGTCGTCAGACTCTGGTCCTCGTCATTTAGCACCGCTAATCTCCCACAGCTTGTTTAACCCCTCTGAGATAAGTACAGCTCCACAGAGTCAGACCCAGCACCCCCCCCCAAACCCCCCCCAACCCCCCTCTCCCTCCCCCTCCCCCAGCCGTCAGGTGTAGTGTGTCCGACAGCTTTATTCATGCAGCAACACCAACAGTGAAGTTCACGCAGAGGTAATTAATCTGGAAACCTAAGGCTGCTCCCCGTCCGCCGAGCACCACCCAGATAATTATAGCTACAGGCTTTCAGGGGCGACGGGGGCAACCAAAGTGCTGAAAGAGCGGCTTAAATGAGACGGCTGGAAGACTCTATATTTTATCATCTTTACTTTTTTTTTTTCCACTTCTGGAGGTTCTTCTTTGACTTTCTGCCCCTTTAGGGGAACGAGGCGTCGTAACGCGATGAGGTGAGAATGGGTTTATTCTCTATTTGTAAAAATGAAAAATGTTTAATGTCTTTATGGGTATTGGAGGGTTGGCAGCGATGGAGAAGGAGCAGAGCCGTGTTAATGATGGTGCTGATGGATGTGCCGAAAGGACAAAGGTCAAAGGTCAAAGCCCCTGAGGCCGTGGTCACAGAAATGACCGTTTTGAAAAGTAGATCTAGTTTTATATATAAGGATTTTAGATCAGATCGACACTTTCAAGGATAAAACAACAACATGTTGTCTGGAGTGATGTTTACAGGTGAAGATCTTTGGCCTTTTTAAAGGCCCATTCTGTAAGATTTAGGTTAAATTGATTGGTTGTAGTTTTCATAAGATCATCTGAGGGTTTTTTTTGACAATCAGCTTTATATTTACATTATTCTTCCGATCTGTTTATTTTTTAATCTGACTTCTTACTTGTTTATTTGGAATCTGCCGCATCCCACCAGATACTTAAAGTTGTCACTGTTTCAGGAAAAAAAAAATTATTTACAATGGTTCCTTAATATTTCAGCGTAAATGTCTGCACTGGTTGCTTGTTTTCATTTTACTATGTTTGTAAATACTGTAAATGCTATATATTTCACATTAGTCCACAATGGACAAACGAAACAGCTTCTGAGTGATATGTAAATATAGACGTGCGTATTTATTGAATATAGGATGTTTTTTAATAATGCCGACACAGCGGGCTTCTCACCAAGCACCACATCAGTACAATGTCATTTAGACACAGACACTCGTGCCTGGCAGCAATCGGTTAAAATGCTAAAATCCTATGTCAATTTGCTGATAAAACTCATACCGCTTCACCGTGCAAATCATATTCAAAACATATTCAGGACCAACATTGCAGGCTCACTTTAACTGTGTTAACATCATGGAAATGAATAAGCGCATTCGTTTTCCCACGAAGATGCAAAGAAGCAAAGTCACCAGAGGTGAAAGAAGGGAGGTCACAGCACAAACGGTAGAACACACACGTGCAGGGGTACGATCAGATGCTCCAATCAGAGAATTACAAATACATACAGGCAAAGAAGCATCACAACACAGACACGGTACTAACTGTTGAAGGGTCTGGATCATATATATCATGCACCACGTGTTTAGATGAGAAGAAAAAGAATCATTTGAATCCCTTATGACCCTTTGATACATTTCTTCCTTCCTGTCCCTTAATGGCTTAATGGAGGATTTAGGAACTGTGTGTTTTAACAGTGACTCACTCACAATGAGGACGTTGAAACCCCACGACCTGACCAAATGAATATTTCCTGTTGCAGGGGAAAAGTGTAATTACAGGCACAAAAGAGGTGCCGGTTGGAACGACAGCACAGTAAATCACGCGCCGCTTACTGGCGATGATGAACCTGTCGGAGGATTTCTGCTCGAAAAAACACAGGGAATAACAGTATCGTTATAAATACAGAATCAAGGTCACGCTGAATTTTGATGAACTCAAAGGCTCGAAGGAGCCCCCACAATAGCGAAAAAAAATAAAAAATTCAGTTTCAAAAATCAAAATGATCTTCCCCCAATATCCAAAAGCACCGTGTTAATTATCACCCAACGTTTTGGGTGAATATCATATCAGCACATTCATGAGGGAGATGAGTGTTATCAGCATCGCTGATAAAGTGGATGTTCAGGGCGTCGCACTGGGAAACTTCTCCCTCCTTTGGTCGGCCCCGGCCGGCCTCCTGCTAATACTCTAATTAAAGCCAAACAGGCTTACAGCCCCCCCCCCCTCCCCCAGCCCCCCCCCCCCGACCCCTTCACCAACATTCACTTTCACAATGGCGTGCATTATCTCGCTCGTTCTGTCTCCCGATGAAGGTCGTTAGCTAAGTTATACTGCAGGAGGGGCTGAGATGGGGTTTGTTTTTTTTTGTTTTAAAATCGACCAACAGTCAAATGTCTTCCTCTACATCCTTAGTCGATAAGAGGGACAAAGAGTATCAGAACAGCTGCCTAATAATTAGCCCCATTCGCTCGCTTAAGTGTCCAGTTCCCGCAATGATGGAGCCTGCAGTGTACGAACTTCACCTTTAACGGATCACTGAAACTGCTGAGAGGGAACGTGAAGGGGAAAAACGTATTCGAGCCTAAACATAAGCCGCACGTGTGACTAATACCGATGCAAAGTCAGTTACGTAAGATTTACTGTAGATAAACCGGGTAGGATGAGCACAGTTTAGTGAAGACGGTGACTCACTTGGGAATCGCTCTCATGGAGCTCCAGGGGATCGACCGAGGACGAGAGAACCGAACAATGACAGAGTGGTTTTGATGTAATCGCTGGATCAGTTTAACTTAAAGGTGCAGCGTGTCGGCTTTAGTGACGTCGTTACTTCAAATTCCATTCTGCTCTTACGAATGAAAGTCAGCTCACCGAATATCCACAGACTGGGCCTTTAAATGTGAGTTCCAGCTCTTATTTTGACACACTCTGCGAGGTATTGGAGAAAAGAGGAGATGTGAGGAGCTGAGGGGAGCAGGAGAGAGAGAGAGAGAGAGAGAGAGAGAGAGAGAGAGAGGTCGGGGGTTGAGCTCCTCACAAACAAAGAGAGTCCACATGTGTTGTCAATTGGGGAAATGCACTTGTTGAAGCCAACCAGCTGCAGATGCAATCAGGGGAGGCTGTTACACGAGTCGCCGGGTCGCGCCAAGATGCGAGCGCCGTTTGAAAGGGCCTCAGCCGAACGCGTCCCGAGCAATCCGCGAACCAAACCCGTCGCCGCCATTGATTCGGACCGAAGCGATGACTCGGCAAACATCCGAAAAGGGGGTCGGCGCGCGTCCAGGGGGAGAGGGAGGGGCGGGGATACGTTGGATGCGTTTTTAATGTGGCCGCATGTCCGAGCCGGCGACGTGTCCTCGGCCGGGTCGAGGTCACTCAAGGTCACCGTCACAAACACGAGCTGGAATCGAGAGACGAGAGTCGAAAGCCCATCTCCGACAACCGCCTCGTATTTTTAGAGCGGCAGTAAAAGCCGGGGAAAACCGCAGGGGTCGGACTGCGTCTCCGTTTTCACAATCCAGCTCGGAGACAATCATCCTCTCTTTTCTCCCGATGTGTTTTGATCATTTCAGCCGCCTGCGCCGCGCCCACCTCCGCCACGGCCGCTGGGTTCCACTGCAGAGCAAGTTGGGTGGAAAACGGCCGGAGGATGGAAAAATAACACGTGAGAGCGCGTGGCATCAACACGGTCTGTTTTCCCGCTTTGCCAAAGATTGCAACTGTACCGCACGTGGGGATTAGTGACATCTAGTGGCGCAGCAGTCATGAATACCTCTCACTGATATGGTCGTGTTTCCCCCACAGAAACGACCAGCTATCTCTGAGACGTGAGAATACAATGAGCTCGTTCTGGGCTAATGGAAATAATGACTGGTGTATTTGGGTGATTATATGCTCAGGAAAATATCATTATGTTATATTCTATTTCTGCTAATAGACATGGAAATGGCTTAAATGGTCCATTTTCTCCACATTAACAGATGCAGCTGATGCTTTATGTGATTTGTGACATGCTGTGATGTGATATGAGAAGCTGTAACAACCTCGGTGGCTATAATGATGTTGTTGTAATGATGAACTGAGGCCAAAATATCACACGAGGAGGCGGAGTCTGCGCTTTAGACAACGACAGGTGGCGCTGCAGAGGCAAGGTCTCCCCTCACTGACACGAAGGATCGAAACCAATTGAGCAAATAATCAAAACATCATTCTTCATTCATCACCTGTGGAACAACATCTTAGAGGAGGCACTGTTTGATTTTTGGCCCATGTCCTGTGCACCAACATGGAGGAGGAGGGGGGGTTCTCACATTTGCTGCGGTGGGCCACTAGAGGGCAGTGACGAGTTGGACTGACTTTCCTTATTGTAGGCGACAATCATTTTTCCGTGCAGGTTCGACAAATGAGGCTGATGGAGGGCTTTGACCTTTGACCTCTGACCTCGTGACCTAGCTTTCGCCTCAGTCTTTATGCTAGGCTAACCTCGTTCTGTTTGGCTGCCGCTTTGAATGTAGCACACGGATGTTCACGGACTAAACGCACACCCTGACCTGAAAACAGGAACATCGAAAAACTATTTTACAAAATTGAAGCGACTTTGAAAAATAAGACGAGCTGCGGCTTTGTCCTCCGGTAACACAAGACTGTTCCATACAGCTGAAGTCCTCGTGTGATCCTCCGCACAAGGCTCCTTATTCTCTCAGTCCGGATGATGATGAAATGTGCTCACTCTTCATATACAGTATAAGATGCTACAGGAACACAAGGTCTATGTGGCCGGCTGGCTGATTTCTGTGTGTGTGTGTGTGTGTGTGTGTGTGTGTGTGTGTGTGTGAGAGAGAGAGAGAGAGAGAGAGAGAGAGAGAGATTGTGCATGTTATTGTGTGAGGCTATGGCAAACTATAGATAGATAGATGACTTTATTGTCATTTATGACTTGATTCTATTTTATTATGTATGTGAAAGGCGAGCCTGAACGGCCCCTCGGAGTTAACCATTAAAGGTGCGGTGCGTACGATTTTGATCATTTTTGCAACTACCGGTTAAAAAAAAAAAAATTACAAAACAACTATAAACTGGCATTATCATAATCACCTGAATGTGTTTTTGTTCTCATTACCTTTAAATGAGCTCATTAATGTATATATACATGTGGGGGGGGGGGGGTTCCTCTCTACGTGGGCCACCATGTTATTACAGTAGTGAAAATGGACTTATTAATCATCTGCATGTTCAGAAGGGTGAGGGTGAGGGATACAAACATGCAACTTAAACACTCGCTGTCAACAAATCGTACACGCTTGCACCTTTAAGCGTTGACTTCAAAAAAGTTCATTAAAAAGTGCAGATTGAGCCGCTGGAGTTTCAAAAGGTGTAACTCTTTAATCGTGCTTTTCAGAAATCAAACCTTGACCCACTGCCCTGAGAAGAGCGATGGTTGTTGGATCCATCTCTTTCGGCCCGGCTCCTCTGGACCTGGTGGCGCAGTGAAACTACGTGGACTCTCTCCACATGGCGCTTTGGCAGCAGAGAGCAGACCAGCTGCGAGGCTTAATGGGCCTTCGCTTCCTCGCAAGTCTAATGAGCAACAACCTTCACCCGCTCACATGTTGCGAATCAAGTCAAGCCTCAAACTCCTGGGTCTTACGCGAAACACATGGCTGCAAATAACCTTTGATTGCACTCGCATGTGATTGTGTATGGAGCCTTTTTTGGGGTTTTTTGGTTTTTTTGCAGCGAAAGGATCATTCCACCAGCGGAGCTCCTCTGACATCACTCCTGTACCAACTCTGAGCAGCTGTGTCTGTATATGCTTGCAAATTCTTTCTGTGTGTGTGTGTGTGTGTGTGTGTGTGTGTGCGCGCAGAGTGAAAGTGTGACCGTGCTGCTGACACCCAGCTGCAGCAGCCTCATTCATACGGGTGTCATCTCGTCCAGGAGAAGCCGGTGTGAGGTTTCAGGACATTGTCAGAGCAGGTGCAGCGAATTATCTTCTTGTGCTCGTCTTTGTGAAGAGCTCTCTCTCTCTCCGCCGTAACCTTCTACCTTTCCGGCCTCTCTCTCTCTCTCTCTCGCTCTCTCTCTCTCAGGATCTCCACTCGCCCGCCACTGTAACTCCACACCGCAGGGCTACTCTTTGAGCAGAGACCTGACTCAGGGGGGCCACACTGTGTCTCTGGGTCAGGAGGCGACAACAGTACAAGCTGCTGGACCATTTGTGGAAGTTTGGATTCGAAACCAAAGCTTCTTTGTTAAAAAAAAAAAAAATTTAAAAGGTGCAGTGTGTGGGATCTAGTGACAGCTAGTGGGGACGTTGTGAACTTATCCTCAAAACATGTAAGGGGGAACCACAATAGACAGATAAATAGGTTCATATAGATATATATATTTTTAGATAGATAGATAGATAGATAGATAGATAGATAGGGTTTCCAGCAGAACAGAAGCCAACAGGAGACGAAGTCAGGTACAAAGAGCGGGTCAGGTTACCAGGAGCGAGGGAGCAGGGAGGGTCAGGACCAGGCACGGTCCAATACAGGTGAGCAGGCAGAGTATCGCTGCAGAGTACGTATCAAAACATTACAACCCGGCAAAGAGTTCACCTGAGGCCGAGGGTCACACGGGGCAGCGCTGATTACGGGGGAATGAGGTGCAGCTCGGGCAGACGAGGTGGGAGTGGCTGGGAGAGTGGAGTGAGAACTGGAGCAGGAGCGGCGGGGGTAAGTGAACGGGGCTGAAGTGTGACAGAAATGTGCTCAGATTGTCCGTTCAAAATGGCAGCCTCCGTGAAGAGGATCCACTCCTAAATACATAAATAAATAAATACAATTTTAACATTGGGTGTATTTTGCATTCAGTTTTATTATGTTAGCTTCCATTTCTGCTTCCAGAATAAATAATAGAACAATTTCACCTAATCTACTGCTCTGAACCTTTAAATGAAAGCAAAGTAAAGGGAAGAATTACAGTAATTGTGTGCATCTGTGTGTGTGTGTGTGTGTGTGTGTGTGTATGTGTGTGTGTGTGTGTGTGTGTGTCTGTGATGGAGTTCACGGTGTGTTTGCCCTTAGCTCCATAATTTAATGCTAAAAATACATTCCAACAAAGCTAAAGCGAGAAGCCACCTATGTTTCTAATAAGTGTAATATGATTTCATGTAATACAACACATGCTGTATATCAGATGAACCCCATGTGTGGTTTATTTGTGGCGCGTACTCTGCATCTGCCAAACATTACGGCTGTCACTTGTTGCCAAACGACACAGAAGGAAAGTACAATGGATCCCATTTATAGATTCTATAGAGTGAAAGCAGAGCTGTCGCTGAGATATCCCAGATGCAGATGCTACAGTGTTGCGCCTCTTACAAGCGGAGCCACGGTGTGTTAAAGCTGCATGGCCTATCTTGCAGCCGGCCACCAGGGGGCGATCAAGGTTCCTTATGCTTCCGTTTGACCATCCTCTCATAGAGTCTGTGTTTTGCACCTCTATGGATTCATTGTATATGTTTTATACAAAATCTATAAAGTTGCTGAGTGTGAACTGCTCATTGCTCCAGAGACCAATACAACAGTTGGCCACCAGGGGGACAGTGGAGATTTTGGCTTCATTTTTGGGGAAGCTGTCATGTTCTACGTACAGTCTATGACTCATACAAAGAACAGGGCACTTAGGGGCAACTGTGGCTGCAGGGTTGGAGCGGTTGTCCTCTGACCAGAGGGTCTGGGATCGATTCCTGCCCCTCCACATGCCGAAGTGACCTTTATACCGAACCCCACATTATCTCGTGCACTCATAGATACAAAGAGCTGCAAGTAGATGGCACAGCATGGATGTATGTGAAGTGCTTTAAGGGGTCCAGCACAGAGTTCAAGGGTGGGGGGGTCGGGTCACATCATTACGACGACGCCCTCTAGTGGAAAAAAAAACAATACACTTTCATTTGCAGAGTATGTCATAAGTCAAAAGTCTTTGCTGCTAATCTAATTTCCCTGCCTCCAAAAATAAACAAAACAACAAAGTTTTCAAAGCGACACACTGCTGATGTATCCCTGCCCAGAAAACAGACGGGAAAAAAATCTCCAAGAAGCATCATGGAGTCCGCGAAGCAGAACACACTGGTTGCGTGTGACGCTGCGGCACGAGACTTGTTTTGTCTCCGGTGATGGATGTTGTTGTGATTCCGTCGTTGCAGGGGTCACTGCAGAGGTCCCGTCCCTGCCTTGATCCAATTAAGCAATAGAGAGATGAGCAGCCATGACACGGAGCACCTTTCTGCCCCACAGCTGAATTAGGTTCCACGTCTCTCCGGGGAATTGAACCGCAGCCACTCAGGGTTGTCTTTCATTCCCCGCTGAAAACCCGGAGAAGAGGCTGTCCTCATCAAACCCTCCAACCTAGAATCCACTCACGCTCCAAGATAAATGGAAACTACTCGGTTGTGATGTGTTTGACAAATTACTGAGGCTGGCTTTGGCATGTGTGTGTGTGTGTGTGTGTAAATATGAGTGTGTGTGTGTGTGTGTGTTTGTGTGTGTGTGTGTGTGTGTGTGTGTGTGTGTGTGTGTGTGTGAGTCCTTTTTTTTTCCTTCTTCCTTTTTTTGTTTTTTTTTTACTCTATCTTTGCATAATTTTTTGAAGATATTTATGGGAGAGAGGGTGACATTTGCAATATTACTGATAATTTGAATAATAGGACTAACTGGGTCCTCAGAGGGAGTGTCAGGGATATGTGTCAAAACATTTGTGGTGGAGAAAAACAGAGAAACAAAGTTGACATTTGCAGGCATCAAACAGTTTGCTATAACAGACGGCGTGAGGCAGACAGACGCGACCGGAGCAGACAACAGCGACTCAACAGTGTTACACACTCGTCTAGACGCAGTGTAAGATCCTTCCCGTCATTGTTGGGGAGGCGATGAGGGGACGACAAAACAGGAAATAATATGATGGGGGGAAAACACACTCACACACTCAAATCCAAGGACACTGCCGACTCAGATTGTTGGACACAGATGTTACGACAAGGCACTTTTATAAATGAGTCTTTTCTTATCCCAGCAACAACAACAACAACAACAACAACAACAACCACTACATAGAATGATCAGGTTTGGATGAACAACATGTATGACTTGTAGTTTCATGGCCCGCCTGTGCTTCACATTGTGGTTTACTTCTCTTTATGAGCGGCCGGTCATCGAGTTCATGTGTCTGAATCACTTTCAGTCATTGTTGCTGTACTGGAAATCATATCCTGCTGGTCGAGGAGAATATTATTAAAGTAGTCTCTTCCGCCATCTTGTGGACAAGAGTACTTGTTCCCCCCCCCCCCCCCCCCCTCTCTCACTCTCTCATTTCATAAATAAATCTAACATTTACAAAGTTTCTTCACAGACTTGACCTGTATTGACCCACAGAGACAAAGGTCCGGGGCCTGATCTGGCGTCAAGCCGGCCCTTCTGGCCCCCTGCTGGCCCCCTGCTGGCCAACTGCTGGCGTGGCAAGTGGTATGTCATCCGCATATGGGTCAGGCCTGGCAGTGATGGCAGTTTATATGATGGCATGCTGTGAGAGTGAGGAAATCAACAGGAAGCAGTTTAGTGTATGTGTGTCACTGAAGTCTGTCTCCCCCTGCAGGACATGAGAGTATCACTCTCAGTGCTCAGACAGTGGACATGCTCAGAGGGGTGAGGGTGAGGCGATGGATACGACGTACACCACAAGATGTCAGAAATCTTACACACTGCACCTTTAAACATGGTTTGGCTGAATCTGCTGACCTCAGGTTTTCTCCCTTGACTTTTCCAACATCCACACACATCAAAGGCACTCCGTGAAAAGGCAATTGTTTCTAATCAAAGGCAAAGGCAAAGATACATGCAGCAGGCAGAAGATTTGATGAGCTAGTTTGGTTTCAACATCATCATCAGAGCAAAAAGAGCAGAGATGAAGCAGTAAAAAGTGTGAACGTTGAACGAATGTTTAGGTGTAAAAAAAAAAAAAAAAGTCAGGGTCTGGTTGTGTTACTCAGGTTGAACTGCAGCGTCTATTCTCAGGCGCGATCCCACTACTGAGCGGCACGGGGACTTTGACCTGCTCCGTTTCCGGCCTGGGCCGATTCACCCCTCCTTAGACGACCTGGAGCTCCCGGGCTCCCCCGGGGGAACCATATCGATACCGAGCTTAGTGCGGACACCCGATCCACATAGTCCGCTGCAGCTCAGAGCTCCTGAGCTCAAACCATCCGCCGGACTCCGACTCCCGGTAGCTTGGATTACAGGCGCGCGCCACCACACCCGGCGAAAGTGCCTTCGACTCACACTCACTTTGACTGGGACCGGCGTCGTCACTCCGTGGGCTGCAGGGACATCTAGTGGTGGGAAATAGAACTGCTGCAGCTGCTGTGAGTTCAATTATTTGAAGTTACAGCGACATTATTTATGCCTGTGGTTGAATTCATTGCACCGTTGGCGCCTGAAACGCACACATTTAGTTCGCTTAAACGACGCTTCCTGAAATAGTAGAATTGCATCTACTTGTCGCTTCGTTGTGACATCAAGCGGAGTTTACAATACACAAAAAATAAAAATCCAATGTTGTGGGGCAAGCTCGCGATGCATAGCGTTTTGTCCTTCCTCGCTTGCCGTCGTTGGTCACGTGATCCTACGTCTCATTTCTTTCTAGCTGTTGCTGGCAAGGCTAGAGGAAAACAGTCCCCCGTTGAATCACTTGTCTGCTAGAATAAAACAGCAACGATGGAAATTGGGACAGAAATCAGCAAGAAAATAAGGGTAAGTGAATCACGACAGTGAATGTAAGTCGTTTAATGCGAGGTTACATGTGTCTTTTCGCCTAAATGTAGCGCGGAGGCTCAATGCTAATGTTAGCTAGCTAGGTGAACGTGTTACAGGAGCGGGATGGTCGAGGACGTTTTTATTTACGCGGTGGAGTTAAATGGTTCGACACAGCTGCGTTGAATCAACCCGCAGCCTTACAGTGGCCGGAAACTGTTCTCGATACTGTCTCCCCACACTGAGTTACGTCTCCTACGTTGAATGTAATCTGTAATTCCCATTTGTTCCAGGCTGCTATCAAAGGGAAGCTGCAGGAGCTCGGCGCTTATATCGGTGAGTTTAACGTCCACGTTGTTGTCAGAGACATCAGCTGCTTCGGGTGACATGTTTGATGTGTTGTTCCTCCCGTTCTTTTAGACGAGGAGCTTCCAGACTATATCATGGTGATGGTGGCCAACAAGAAAACCTCCCAGCAGATGGCAGATGATCTCTCCCTTTTCCTCGGAAACAACACAATTAAGTTCACAACCTGGTATGATGACCTTAACTATATTATATTATATTCAAATTGAGTGCCATCTCTGCTTGTCTCATCTGACGTGTATTTGTTTATTTCTATCAGGCTGCATGGCGTCCTGGAGAAACTACGAACTGTTGCAGTCGGTAAGTCTGTTGAATTAGTTAAGATGTACCACCTAACTCCTCCCTGGCTTCATTTAAAGCTGATGTGAGTGTGTCCAGTCCAGACTTGATCTCAAGTTGTCAGTCCCCAGCACGTCAGGCACATTCATCAACTCAGTTTGGGTTAAAATAACATGATTGTGTGCTTAATATTAGAGATAAATATATCTATTTGCAAGTAGAGCCGGGTTAGTCAGTTCTAACCCTGAGTGGGCATGACGCATGGTGAAGCCGAATTGGAAATTAACTACCGGTAAATGAAATGACCCCGAAGTGTATCAGTTTTAGCCATAACACAACTCCACTGCATTCTCCCACTAAGAAAGGGAGCTTCAGGGCTTCCTGACATATTTACTTATGGACAGGATACATTGGGACGAGACATTTTCCAGACCTTGTCTAATTCTGTCGTTGGATTTTCTCTGCACACCAGTTCTATTTTACTCACTCCTCCAGACTTCCTTCACATCTTTTTTTAACCATATGATGATTTTGCCTAAAGGGTTAGGACAAAGTCTGTAAAGACAAAGAGTAATGATTTAGAATAGAGACCATTAGGACTTTGGAATCGCACCACCGTTCTTCAAAATGCCTATTTTTTGTTCTTCATAATTGTTGTCATGTTTGTTTCAGAGCCTCCATCCCACAAACATCAGAACCAGTCTGACAGCAGCATGGTGCCTGGGAAGAGCCAGTCATTAGTGGGTGACGGTGGAAAATCGGATGAGCTGAAGTTATTGATGGTGTCCAGCTCTCACTCTGATAGGATGGAATCACGCGTGTCAAGTTCCGCCCATGAAAGCAGGTTCGTACGGTTTCTTCGTCAACGCTAAAATGTGTTTGAATGTTCAAATCCTGAAACGTACATGTGTCTGTCTGTCTGTCAGGAGGGTCGCCTTGGAGATGAACTCTCGTCTCACATCCGCTGTTAAGCCCCTCGTGGAGCCGCTGCCGTCAGAGGCCATCATTGACATCATACCAGAAAAGGATGACGACTTCATCGCTGACGAGCCTGTAGAACTGGGCCCCAATCATGGTCGGACTCGTAGTGCATCAAGTCGGCCCTCTGCCGAAATCTACAGACCCGGTCAGAGCAAATATTCATCAGTCAGCTCAGTTAACGCGTCGAGGTCTTCGGAAGGGTCCTATCACAGCAGGCATCAAGACAGAGGAAGCAACAGAAACTCCAGATCCAGCAAGGTACTGTGTTTTAAACCTGACTCGGGCTGTTACCGACAAAACATCAGTTAATTATTGCCAAGGATTCTCAATAACGATTGACCGTACGTTGAATAGGAGGACTTGTCACGGAAACGTAAGGCGCCAGTGGCGAGTTCTGTGGTGAGGGTAAACAAAGGAGACGACAACGACAGCTATGATGATGATGACGATGACGACGACGTTGAAGAGGAGGAGGCGGCAAACTCTGGAGGACGAGGCCTGTCGAGCAGAGTGTCCCTGCCTTCCAAACCAGAGCGCAAGTATGACATTTCATTGCAGCGGTTTTCAGAGCCATTTTCCCTCATTGTTCAAAGCACAGGCCCGTGGGCTTGCCGTGTTCTTGTAACGGTAAACAAGTGAAACGCCTCACAGTCGTCTCCGTTTTATTTCAGACCCTCTCTCCCTCCTGCCAAGCAAGCCAACAGAAACCTGATCCTGAAGGCCATCTCCGAGGCCCAGGACTCCATCACTAAAACCACAGCCTACCCCATGAGTATGTTTCACACTCAGACACCTGGTCACTGTTAATCTCACTTGTCAGTACCACCCTCTGACATTGACCCCCCCCCCTCTCCCCCCCTTAGTGCCACAGAGGCAGACTGTTCCTGTGGCGCCTCGAACTCGCTTGGCGAGCACTGAAGAGATGACGGCGGCGATCCAGCTGGTTCAGGAGCACCTCCACACTTTGGCCCCCAGGGTGCAGACCTACGCCTCTGCAGGGCCGCCGCCTTCAAGAGCACAAGGTTTGAAAAGACATCTAGAACAACGTACAGAGAGCTACAAGCACATCTTTAAACACATTTACATCTAACAGCTACGATCTGATTTTTTTTTGATGGTTAGAGTTGATAAAGTAATATTTTAAACCTTAAATTGGGGTAACGCATAATATTGTAAGATCCGACTACTGTATTAATCTAAGTACATTTACATCCAATATTGAGTAATACTGACGTAATTGTATGGTGCTGCTTTTATTCAAAATGAACTGTCGGCAGAACATTTCATATCATTTGTTGTTTCGTTCAACGTTTTTTCCTCCAGCTTCTACGAGATCTTTAACTTCACGCCTCCAGTTGGACTTGGCACAGAGCAGTGCTGTCAGAGAGCAGAGTGATTATGGTGAATCTTTTTATTGCTCAATTTTATCATGATTTTAGTCAAAGTGATGCAATATAACTCTTCATCTCACAAGTAATTACCCAAATTAGCGTGTGTGTGTGTGCGTTTCTGTTTCTGTTGGAAGAACATTGTGCCAGTTCCTTCTCACTTAAATCCGGCGGAGGATCTACAGCTACGTTCATACATTGTCCCCTCTGCAGCTTGTGTGGGAATGATAGACTCAGACTGTCTCACTCAGACATTTGCATTCACACATCTGAAGATGATCTGGTGGACGTCGGAGGTTAAGTTCATGTCTGAAAGCATCTTGCCTCTGTGTCATGTCTCCAGGTATGGATACTACTGTCGACAGTCAAGCAAAAACATTTGACACCCGCTCCTTCATAATGAGTCGACCTCGACTGGAGGAATCTCAGCCCACAGCTCAGCAGCATCCTCAGGTCAAAGGGGGAGTACAGTCTGCTTTACCCCGTACTGTCCAGGCCAGGTACAAACACACACACACACATAAACGCACATGTGTGTTACAGAAAGCTGCTGCGTAAGCATCCCACGTAGGTGCTGAGTCTGCATTTTTATTTTTCCTTGTATTTTTTTTATCAGTAAGGAGATCGGCGACACCCCCAGCCCCAAGTTCATAGTGACATTAGACGGTGTACCGAGTCCGTTGGGGAACCTTGCAGACTGTGAAATGGAGCTGGATGAAATGCGCCAACCCAAAAAGGTCACAGAGGGGAGCGTCCAAGTCAACATGGAGCCAAAAGTCGGCATCTTCCACAGACTCCAAGGACGGGTCATGTTAGATGGTGTGTGGTCTCCTCAGAAATGTCACTTTGAAATCATAGTGCCATGATACAAACGTGCTTCATGTCTTGTCCTCACAGATGATGTGCTAGACGAGGAGATGGAGGACGAGGACGCCGTCCCCGTGAAGAGACAAAAGGTTCTGGAGCGTTGCAAGTTCTGGCCGGCCTGTAAAAGTGGAGATGAGTGTTTGTACCATCACCCGACAACACAGTGCAAGTTAGTGAGCCTTGTTTTTTTCCTGAACAAAAGTCATAATACTGGAGTTTTTCTCTCGTTCTCATTTACTTCTCTTGTCTCTTCTCCCTGAAGGACATTTCCCAACTGCAAATTTGGGGATAAATGCCTTTTTATCCATCCCAACTGTAAATTCGATGCCAGGTGTTCGAAGCCAGACTGTCCTTTCACTCATGTGAGCCGCCGAGGAACAGTCGCTCCCCCGCCCAAACCAGGTACTTTAACTGTCATCCCATCTGTCACCTCTAGGCGGCGTTATGTTCCCTACTGCTCCTCTAACCGGACTGTTTGTGTTCCCAGCAGTGCCGCCAGTGCAAACATCGAATGTGTGTCGCTTCTTCCCAGAGTGTAAGAAGATGGACTGTCTGTTTTTCCATCCCAAGGTAAAAAAAAATAATAAAAAGGCAGAGGTGGAACAAACCGAATTAGGTTTTTTCAAACTGATGTTTGACAGAGTTTTGTTTCGTCTGACCTGCAGCCATGTCGCTTCGCGGGTCAGTGTAAACGTGCCGGATGCACCTTCTACCACCCGACCACGTCTGTGCCTCCCAGACACGCCCTCAAGTGGACCAAAGCACAGAGCAGGTGAAACATACAGAGATAATACAGTGTTTAAAGGTCCAATGTGTAAAATGTAGCTGAAATGATTTACATTTTCTATTTATTATTCAGAAATAAATTCAAATTAAAGATGTACATTTTAAGATGCAAATTCAAAGCTATTATTATCATACTTGTTTCACTTCCTAAATATTTCCTGTCTTTCCCCCACAGCTAATTACACTGGAGTGAAATCTAATGATCAGGATGTGAAGCTATGGATGAAATTCCGTATCTGTTGTTTATGAATCCTCTCATTGCGCTGACTCGGTCATGTTTGATGTTATTTTATTGTATCATTTGAATTGTTAAGAAAAAGTGTTTTGTATGATGAATACATTAAAATGTTCCACAGTGAACTTTACACAAATCGAATGTCTTTTATTAAAGTTTGGTACATGAAGACTTTCACTACAGAAAGATAATGATTTTATTGTATTTGGGATTATTTTATTAGTTGTATCAGACAGCAGGCTTATCCTTTCTTTGTTTTATCTTAATACAAAGATTCATACATTCTGGAGATATACTCAAAATATTTACTTATTTTTGTTCAGTCAGATATCGGATTTTCTATTTCCTGATAGAGACAAGAAAGATGGAACGAATTTTATCGGCCACTGTTGTGACTGACTCAATCCTCGCTGTAGTTTCACTCCCTGCCACCAGATGTCCCTGCAGCGTGCAGAGTGATGGCGTCTCGCAGGTTAAAGTAAGTGCGAGTCTCTGTTGCTTTCGCCGGGTGTGGTGGCGCGCGCCTGTAATCCAAGCTACCGGGAGTCGGAGTCCGGCGGATGGTTTGAGCTCAGGAGCTCTGAGCTGCAGCGGACTATGTGGATCGGGTGTCCGCACTAAGCTCGGTATCGATATGGTTCCCCCGGGGGAGCCCGGGAGCTCCAGGTCGTCTAAGGAGGGGTGAATCGGCCCAGGCCGGAAACGGAGCAGGTCAAAGTCCCCGTGCCGCTCAGTAGTGGGATCGCGCCTGAGAATAGACGCTGCAGTTCAACCTGAGTAACACAACCAGACCCTGACTTTTTTTTTTTTTTTACACCTAAACACTTGTAGTTCACACAAGTGTAGTGCAACAACATGTTGACGTCACACTACTACTTCATCTTCTTTTTGTTCCAAATTAACCTGCGCTAACATCTGCTGCTCCTACAGGGCCTCCCTCTGGACGACATCAGGTACTACAACCACCACTCTCATCACTTCCTGTTTTCAAGATGTTCATTTCATGGCAGCCGGAACTTTTTTTAAAGGTGCAGTGTGTACGATTTTTGTCACTACTATAACTATTACAAAACAGTTACATTCTGACATTTTCATTAATTTATAATCACCTAGATGTATTATTCTCCCTCA
>JAFBJT010108912.1:82203-92451 GCA_016785325.1 Chascanopsetta lugubris
TGTGTGTGTGTGTGTGTGTGTGTGTGTGTGTGCGTGTGTGTGTGTGTGTGTGTGTGTGTGTGTGTGTGTGTGTGTGTGTGACTCACAGGTGAACAACCTGAACTGGCACGTGGGCTGCCTGGAGTGTTCAGTGTGCAGAGCGTCTCTCAGGCAGCACAGCAGCTGCTACGTCAAGAACAAAGAGATTTTCTGTAAACTGGATTATTTCAGGTAACAGCTCCTTCATCATCATCATAATCATCTGCTGCTGCTGCTCCTGCTGCTGCTGCTGCTGCTGCTCAAACATTTAAAAAATGACAGTAAAGTTTAAAGGACAAAAAGAAAAACTTAGATTAATAATATTTGTCATTGAAAATGATTTTCTATTCAATTTTTGTCATTAATTAGAAGAGAATACTGATCATTAAAATGAATTTAAATACATTTAAATGAAATAATTAAAATGTTTAAAAATGAGGTTCTTTGGTTTGAAATGAAATTCTCACAAATCAGTTTCTTTCGCAAGAAACGACGACTAATTGTAATCGTGTGTTTTTCCCCACGATTGATTTTCACTCAGCAACATTAACATATTCAACTGTGAAAATTTTTTTTATCAGTGAGAATTATATTTGTGCAGAATGGAACAAAATGATCAGACAGTTCAATTGGAATGAGCTTATGCAAAATAACTGGGTGATAAAAGCTGTAAGTGATGTCTCACAAAAATGTCCTTCAAGTGTCGTGAATATTTAAAATGTCAAAACCTTAAATGGAGCTGAAAGGACAGTTTTTGTTTAAGATGAATTTTCCAATTCAACACAGTTTGGTTTGAAGGGAATTAGAACAAATAACCTTTAGGGACCACAGACGAAGAAGATAAATCATAAGTCAAATATCAGATTGTTAGCGGCCAGTGATGTTTCTAAAACAGAATACTTTATTATTTAAATATGTCTTTGACTTAATTTAATCTTTAACAAAAAATGAAAAAAAAAACTGAATTGGGAATAGAAATTAAAAAAGTATCAAATGTAACAAAACATGCTGAGATGATTCGTGTGTGGGTTTGGAGTAAAATTGCTGAGTCACATATTCATTCTCTCCTCAAATGCAGAATCTAGATCTGGAAAAGAAAGAAAATAGATGTCAGTTATTAGTAAAGTCAAAATTAAAAAAAAATTAAAAAAAAGGTATTTATCAGTAAAATTAGAAACATTCAAAAACGACAAAAAACACCTCAGGATTCAACCCACGTGTTTGTTTGGAGCATCTCATCAAGTGAATATAAGCGACAAAAAAATCATTCTGAAATCCTTTGCCTCTCTATTTACACTCCAACTCAAGCAGATCACCAGCGTGTGTTTGTGTCACTGGAGAAATGAGGAGCTGCCTGTAAACACACGAACAACACGCTCAGACAGGAAGAAGGAAATAAAAAAAAACAAAAAACACAAAAAAACACCAAAGGAGGGGGGTGTGTGTGTGTGTGTGGGGGGGGGGGGGGGGGGGGGCGGCGGGGGTCGTCGACCTCCGGCCGACCCCCGCCTGACCTCTCCTTCTCCCCCGCAGTAGGTTCGGCACTAAGTGTGCCCAGTGCGGGCGGCAGGTGTTTGCCAGTGACTGGGTGCGGCGGGCGCGGGGCAGCGTCTACCACCTGGCCTGCTTCGCCTGCTACTCCTGCAAGAGGCAGCTGTCCACGGGGGAGGAGTTCGGCCTGGTGGAGGGCCGGGTCCTCTGCCGCAGCCACTACGACATCATGCTGGACAACCTGAGGCGGGCCGCCGAGAACGGTAACACACACACACACACACACACACATATACACACATTTCCTGAAGAGCCCAGAGGGGACATTTGCCCCAAGGGCCCACACTGCATTGTGAGACATGATGATGATGTTGTTCCAAGTGAAGACGTGAGAGAGAGAGAGAGAGGGGGGGGGGGGGGGGGGGGCGGGCGCGGGCCGGGGGGGGGGGGGGGGGGGGGGGGGGGGGGGGGGGGGCAGGACTCGGACTGCGGTGCTGTGTCTCATGTTATCGGGGTTAAAGGTGCAGTGTGTCAGATCTGGAGGTGAATTTGCACGTTGTGTTGTCCAATCACCCTCGACCCTCCTGAACGCGCAGGACCAGAACCGATGGTCGGCGTCGGTCGTCTTTAAAGCTCCAGGGATGTTCAGCGCGTTCCACCTTTACGATAGTGTAAAAACATGGCGGCCCCCGCAGAGAGGACCGCCTCCAGATGTGAATGCACAGTAATGGGCTCATTTTAGGGCTGATGGGAAAAAAATACATTTTCGTGATTGTAAATTCATGAAAATGTCAGCATGTGCTTGTTTTGTGATATTTTTTAGAAGTGATCAAACTGACCAAAAACGTACACACTGCACCTTTAAATATGCCTTGGCTTGGTTGACTTCAGTTTTATTTTTCTTCTAATTGATGAATACAAGTCTCATATTTAATTGTATTTGTAGATTCATGATGTTAAGTCTCTACATTGAATGTTCCAAGTCTCGATGACTCGTTCATGTAAAAGTCAAACGGTGCAATTCAGACTATTTCGACTACTGAGAGGACGCTTCCATCCGAGTGGATGGAGAGGCTGGGAATCGAACCCACGATCTCATGCACTCGAGGCCGACACGCTCAACCACTGAGCCACGTCCGCCCCGCCCGTCCCAGCGAGGGGTTCGGGTCCCCAGGCTCATGGAGACCGGATAAAATGCTCAGTTCACCCAGGAACCAGCTGCCAGAGCTGTTTCACACACTCTGGATTGGCTTCAGACCTGGGTTCTCGAACAGAACCGGTCCGCCGGGGACCTGAGCCGCTCCCTGTGAAAACTCCTCATTTGATTTACTCTCTGCGACCATTCCTTTTGTCCTGCTGGATCAGGACGGAGGATGTCGTCGAGCCCCGTGAGATGAACACGGGTTTGTGATCGACGGCCTTAAATATTCTTACGGGATTATAATCAAATAACTCTCCGGTGCGGAATGATCCTGGATATGCTGAATGACCGGACGGTGCACTTTAGAATTCACTTTGTGGCAGTCATTCACTCATTCATTCACTCACTCACTCACTCACTCACTCACTCACTCAAACCTCCACGATGAGAACTTATCACCATGACGACACGGAGCCGTCACTGGGATTGATCCAAGAACCACACGCGGTTCCTTCGTCTCCGGCCCGAAACACTTGTTCTTTATTCAGAGTTCCACCGGTCCAATCCTGGAAACAAAATCAACTTGCCCCAGTCGCTCGCTTTCCCTCCTGCTGCCGTTTCCTCACTGGCGTCACTTTTTTTGCAGCGTCAGCAGAAAGTGTCCTCGGTGTCTCGAAACAAATGACAGACAAACCACATCATTACAGAGTTTAGATGATTTTAAACAAAGTGCAGACAAAATAGTAAAGTCATACCGTTTTAGTACTCTCTCTCTCTCTCCCTCTCTCTCTCTCTCTCACACACACACACACACACACACACAGCATGTTGGAAGCCTCTGGCAGAAAGCTCATAACATGGGGCCTCGTTAAGAAGTTTTCCGACAGTGGTTTTGTCGTCGGCTCCTGTTGGAACTCAGAAGGTTACAGAGTCTGAGGAGTCTCGCAGAACATTGTCACTGCGGTGGAAAAACATGATCAGCCACTTCGGGGGGCTCCTCTCGGCCAGGGGGGCCCCCGCTCTGATGTCCCCTACACCCTCAAACATGAGCTGATTACATCGGAATTGAAAATCTCTATTTCCTCACTGTCGCCACTTGGACTCGGAAGAGAAACGTCTCGATTCTGAGATGAAGGTCTGAGGGTTTGAAAAACCCACGGTGAGAGACGAAATGAGGGATTTGATCAGATACCCACGCGTTGCTGACCATCGAGGGGATCTGTCGGAGCTCTGTTGGGACGAAAAGAAAAGCTCTGTTTGAGTTGAATGTTCTTCCTGTGTTTATGTGTCAGGATGATAACGGCTGCAGTGTTTTCAGCGGCACCGTGTGGCTCAGAGTGGTGTAAATACTTTGGACTTTGTGGTCGGTGGCACAAAAACATCTTAATTAAGTTAAGGTGGTTTGTTTGGGCTGGTTTTTGTTTTTGTTTTTTTTGTTTTTTACGACACACGTCAACAAACTGCACCCAGTGTTGTGCAACCTCAAAAAAAACAACAAACACCCCCCCCCCCCCCCCCCCCCCCCCCCCCCCCCGCAGACCGTACAAACCCCCCCCCCCCCCATGACTGACTCCTTTTATGGTCCAAATGAAATGACTGGAGATCTGCTGTGATGGCTCCTCAGGCACAGGTCTGACACTAGAGGGCGCTCTGCCGTCCGACCAGGACTGTCAACCCAAACCCGCCAAGAGGGCGCGCACCTCCTTCACCGCTGAGCAGCTGCAGGTAAACTCCGACTCTGGGCCCCATGTGGGCAGATACTAAAGAACCTGAACTTAAAGGTGCAGTGCGTAGATTTAAAATCATTCACTGATGTTAATAGATCATTCGTTTGACCCCCGAAACCTTCCGGTCCAAACGTTAAGGCCCAGAAACTCTGCGAAACAGAAAATACAAACCATCTCGGAATAATAAACACACTTCCAGAGGTCTATTCATTTTTTTTATAATCTCGCACACTGCACCTTTAATCCAAAATACTAGACAATGCTCTTCCAGTGACACTATATATACATTCAAATGGTAATGTAGAAAAAAAAAATCCCCCCTTAGAATCACATGTAAGTAAATGTACACGTGACCTTCGACCACGTGGTGCAACATTCTGATTGTTCTTATTGTTGTTGTTATTGTTATTCACGTATTGTTGCTACATTGTTGTTGTTATTATGGTCTGTCTCCCCTCAGGTGATGCAGACTCAGTTTGCTCAGGACAACAACCCCGACGCTCAGACTTTACAGAAACTGGCCGAAATGACGGGACTGAGCCGACGAGTCATTCAGGTGAGAGACGACCGTCAAAACATATATTCAATCATTTAGTCTTTTTCTTTCGATCCTTTAGTTTTGGCTCGTGTGTAGAAACAGCTGCATCATCGAAAGCAACAAGCGCCTCGGTTCCCTCTTGAGAATGTCACTTATCGGTTCATGTCGGCCATTAATCCGTGGCGCTGGCGTTGAGCAAACAGAACTTGACTCACGACATGAACGTCCAGTCTGACTATTTACGATCGAAATCGGTCCAAAGAAAAAGGGAGAACTACTCAATCATTTCAAGAGTTCCTTCTCTGAGCATCGATGCCGCCGACGTTTTCTCACCGTCTGCGTGAAAACCCGCTGCAGGTTTGGTTCCAGAACTGCCGAGCTCGGCACAAAAAGCAGCCTCCTCAGAGCGGCTTCCCTCAGAGCGCTCCTCTGTCCCGCCTGCCGCCATCGCTGCCCGACGACATCCACTACTCGCCCTTCACCGGCCCGGACCGGCCGCACCTGCTGGCCCTGCACGGCTACCTGGACGGTGAGTGTCCGCTTTACTCACCTTTCACCTGTTCAGCAATTATGGGATGTCGGGGACCCTCGGCCCTCCTCCTTTTCCCCTTCCCCTTCAGTTCCGTACGGGGGCGACATCAGCGCGGATCAGAATGAGAGAATGAGTGGTTTGTTGTTCCGAGCGCCCGATGAAGGTCGGCGAGAGTCGTGAAGGTTCTGGCTGATGTGAGAAAAAAGAGTTCAGACTTTGTGGTTCAGCTCTGGAAGACGTAAGAATGTTTGGGAGTAAAAGTTAAGAGGTGTTGTTTTAGTGCCTTTCTGTCCCGGTCCGAGCTGCCCGCTCCCCCGCAGACCACAGCGAAGAGGATGGCAGAGGCCACCACAGAATCATAGAATGTCTGGCGGAGAGGCCTGCACACTCCGAAGGACCTCAGTCTCCTCAGAGGTGGAGGCGACTTTGGCCTTTCTTGTACACGGTGTCACTGTGATGAGTCCAGTTCAGTTTGTTGTTGAGGTGAACACCCAGGTACTTGAAGCTGTCCACCAGCTCAGTGTCGGAGTGTGGGGTGGAGTCCTCCGGAAGTCGATCACCATCTCCCTCTTCTTACTGGTGTTCAAGCAGAGGAGGCTGCTCTCACACCAGTCCACCAAGTCCCCGATGAGCGACCTGTCCTCCAGCTCGTCCCCCTCAGACACACAGCCGACAATGGCTGAGTCATCGGAGAACTTCTGAAGATGACAGCTGCTGGAGTTGTATGTGTCATCCGATGTGTAAAGGGAAAAGAGGAACGGTGAAAGCACCGTCTCCTGAGGTGTCCCAGTGCTGCCGATTGCCACCTCAGACCTGCAGTTCCGCAGCCTCACGTACTGTGGTCTGTTGGTGAGGTAGTCGGTGGTCCCGGCAGCCAGCTGTCCCCCCACACCTGCGTCCTCCAGCTTCCCTCACAGCAGCGTCAGTCGAATGGTGTTGGAAGGCGTTGGAGAAGTCAAAGAACATGACTCCCACAGCGCTTCCAGCGGTGTCCAGGTGTGTCAGCACCCAGTGCAGCTGGTAGATGGTGGCGTCGTCCATCCTGATGTGCAGCCTGTAGGCAAACTGCAGCGGGTCCATCACGGTGCTCACCACGGTGCGAAAGGTGGTTGAGGATAAGCCTCTCTAGCCTCTCCAGTGTGCGCAGTGTTGGGAACCGGAACCACACTGGGGGTTCTTCCACAGGACAAGAACCTCCTCTGTGGCTCAGGTTGAAGATGTGTGTGACCAGCTCACAGAGTTGGTCTGCACAGTTCCTCAGTAGTTCTGAGGCGGATCCCATCTGGTCCTGCTCTTCAGTCACCTCAGCTCTCTCCTCACCTGATCTGATGTCAGGGAGAAGGGGAGTGAGGCGGGGTGGGGTTGGGAAGACAGCTGGGGGTCGGGTGCTGAGGGGGGTTGGAGGTGTAGGGGGGAGGTGCAAGGTGATATGGACTGTATGACTGTAGGTTGGAGGGAGGTGGAGGTGAGGATGGTCAGGGGATGGTGGTTGTAGCAGTTGGAGTGGAGACCTGTAAAGAGTCGGGGGGGGGGGGATTGGAGGGGGGACAGGGACATGGGACAAGGACACTCGGTCCATGACCTGTGATGTTCTTCAGGCGTCTACCCATGTCTCATGTCCTGCTCTGCCCCAGCTGCTCCCCCAGCTTCTTCCTGTTGCTTTCCTTGGCCGTCCTGATCGTGTGTTTGACTTCCCGCTGCACTCTCTTCAGCTCCTCTCTGTCCCCTAAAGCGAAAGCCCTCTTCTTCTTGTCGAGCAGGACTTGAATTTCAGGGGTCACGCAGGGCATGTTGTCAGAGAAGCACCGCACCCTGCGGGTTGGCACAGTGCTCTGCACACAGAAATGGATGTAGTCTGTGATGCAGTGGATCAGGCCATCAATGTCAACTTCATGAGAACTGCAGAGTGTCTCCCAGTCTGTTGTCAGAAAAAAGTCTCTCAGTCTCTCATTGGCCTCTTCAGTCCACATCTTCACACACGTCTTCTGTGCAGGCTCTCTTCACACCCAGGGTGTGTACTCAGGGTGCAGGTGAACCAGGTTGTGATCAGCACGGCCAAGCAGGGGGAGGGGGGCAGAGGTGAAAGTGTCTTTTATATTTGAATGTTGATAAGGTCTTAGTGTTGAACCGAAGAGCAGCACAACAGGCAGACGACAGGATGTGGTTTGTAAAAGGTTTTACTGGAGTCTGGCGAGGCAATATAGCAAGGAGATGGGCACAGGTAAAAACGTGGTCAAAAACAAGAATGCAGGTCCGGTTACCAGGTACAGGGAGCAAGGTCATACACAAGAAATCAGGCTGGATAATGCTGGAGAGTATGTTCAATGTCATGACAATCTGGCACTGGGTGTGCGTGTGGCTGGAGCTTATGAAGGGGGATGTGATTGCTGAAATGCGGTGCAACTGCAGGCTGTGGGTGCGGTGACTGATTGGTGATTAGCAGGAGCAGGAAGGGAGAGGGAGAGGAGAGGGGAGCAGGCAGGATGTAACGAATATAAAAGGTCCAGTGTCTTGTTCTCCCCGGTGTGGCACTTCACGTACTGTATGAACGTTGGGAGGGTGGAGCAGAGCGAGGCATGGTTGAAGTCCCCGCTGATGAGCAGGGGGGACTACGCACTGCGCTGCGTCAGCAGAGGGGGGCATGTAGACTGTAAACACAATCGCGCGCGAGAACTGCCTCGGGATGTCATCAGGGCGAATGGCCACCGTAACAAGCTCGACTTGCTCTTTGATGGAGACGTGCGTGGGGTTGCACCAACTCTCATTAATAAACACTGACAGCCCCCCGCCTCTCCTTTTCCCAGCCACGTTCCGCTCACACCAGTTTAAAGCCCTCCAGGGAAACGACGGAGTCTGGTGTCACCTCTGTCAGCCAGGTCTCAGTGAAACATAGCGAGCCGCACTCCCTGAAGTCCCTCTGTGGATCAGCGCTGAAAACTAGTCGGTCTTGTTTAGGTGAGAACGGATGTTTCCCATAATGATTGAAGGTATGTATGGTCTTTACCTCCGTTTCATCTCCTGGAGCCTTCGTCCCGCTCTTCAGCCTTGTCTCTTCCTCTGCCGGAATCTTCATCTTCTCCGCGTAAGGAATCACAGCGCCAACAACTCGTCCCTGGTGTAAACAATGCACTCGCTGAGTCGAATCCCCGACGAAGTTCCCAAAAGTTCAAAAAACACCAGGAAACAGAACTCCAGAGTGATCAAAGTTGTCTCCCTGTGTGCACAATTGCAGCAAGTCTTGACCACTAAAGAAAACGTGCACGGCAGAATGTAGGAGAAAGCATAAGAGAAAGCAAGATACAGGCACCATCTTTAGTTTGAATGACAACTGAAGTCTACCATAAGTACCGTAGGTGTCCAAGATCTGGTGACCTCTAGAGGTGAAGTTGCATGTTGTATCCATCCCCTCACCTTCACCCTTCTGAACATGCTGGAGAACCTATGGTCGACTTCAGTTGTCATCAAAACTCAATAGATGTTTAGCACGTCCACTTTTACTACTGTAAAAACATAGCGGCCCTCATGTAAATATACATTAATGGTCTCATTTAAGAGTAATAGTAAAAAAAAAGATTGTTTTTTACTATTACCCGTTATCTTCATTGCTTTATAATCACCTACATTTTAGGTGATTATAAATTAATGAAGATTGTCAGTATGTAATTGTTTTGAAATAGTGTTTAGAAATCTGACACGCTACACCTTTAACGACAACCGAGGGCTTCCATAGGTTTTCCTGCACGCTCCAATGGGAAGGGTGAGGTGATGGAAACAACAAGCAACCAATAGATGTCACCAAATCTTACGCTCGGCATCTTTAAAAGTATCATCCTCTAACACTGTCTCTTTAGATAACATTTATTTCATTAATCCAAGATCCGCTATCATCGACACGGTCTGCGAACAGGAACATATTGTGACTTCTCATGTGGGACTGTGCTTGTGGATGTGCCATCATACCTCTCCTCACCCTTTCATCCTGCCGGCCATCATGGACGCTTTAATTGTAACATTCATGGAACGATGCCAAGGGTGAAGGTTCATGGAGATAGCAGTGTGTTGTGAGGCCTTGATGTGACAGCAGCCGGGTCTCTCCTCTGTACAGGAGATAAGCACCCGTCCTCAGGGCTGAGTGGATAGTGTGGCGTGTGGTGTGGAGCGGTGGTTCTCAACCGGTCTGGGTCCGGAACCCACCACCACCCCTCAATGACGAGCCGCGACCCAAAATCAAAGAAAATGTTCCACTACTCAAATGTATTTAATGAAAAGACGGGAGTCGTTTGAACCTGAGAAAAGTACAGAATACCACACAGATTTAAAGGTGCAGTGGGTACGTTTTTGTTCACTTCTGGAAATATTCCAAAACATTCTCATGAATGTACACACACACTGACACGAGTGCGCTCGTTCATGTGAAGACTCTCCCACAAGCCGACTGAGAGCGCGTGTCAGAAAGTACTCTGTAGATCGATCCGTGCACAAAGACGCACCCACACAGACATGAGTGCATCCACCCAACCACACACACACACACACACACACACACACACACACACACACACACACACACACACACACACACACACACACACACACAGTTACCTGCATTTTTATTTAGTCGGTGTCGAACGTGAGTTTTCCCATGGTCAAGAAACTTTGCTGTGTCTACTAGCTTTACATTGCATCATCGCCAGCTACTGTTAAGGAGTGCGAATTAAGGTAATTCCCTGGTACTCAAAAAATCCTCTTCAAAATAAAAGCACAGGATTTTTGTTTTGCAATGCTTTTTTCCCTGGGGGGG
>JAFBJT010108913.1:0-10804 GCA_016785325.1 Chascanopsetta lugubris
GTGGATTTGTGTACTGGTAATGCTTTGGAACCAAATTCGTAGCTCATTTTAAAATTACCTGACCAATTATTGCCGGTGTAATACCCAACACATTCGGAGCAGTTGCGCACAAAGCCACTGATCAAGCGCATTATCCTGTAGCATGTGCAGGTGGTTCACAGTTCCAATTTCACACAAGCCAAAGTCTATTTACTTCCAGTGGAGCTTGTTTTCCTCTGCGCGGGGAGAGCGCGGACCTCCTTGATATCTATTCTGCTTCAATTAGCAACAGATGCCTCCTCGCACAGCGCTAACCCTAATTGTACGTGATGAGCAAAACTAATCGCCCTGGTGCTGCCTGACCTTCCTACAGCTGTGAGGGGGAACTTCTCCCCAAGCCACATCTCAGACCGACCCCTTCTTAACACACACACACACACACACACACGCGCACACACACACACACACACACACAAGCACATACAGTGCTCCCCAATATTAAACTCCAGGGTAGCTGGGGGTCGTGGAAACGGGGCTCACTTTGGTGACCGCAAATTAGCAGCTGTAATTGCACATCCCTCCATGTGCCTCTAATTTCTCAGGCCTGTTTGCGGCACCGAGGAGAGTCTGTTTGTTTTGGTGTCAGGGCGATTTAGAATCAAAACGAGGACCTCCGGCACACATGTGGACCCTGGAGCCAAATGGCAGTGCCACGGCCTTAAATAGCTCCGCCTACCCGGTGCGGCCCAGAGGGGGACAGCAGCAGGAGGAGGGTGAGGGACCAACTGTGATCACTTAAGCATTTTTGCTTGACTTTCATGTTTTTGTTTGTTTGTTTTTTGCTGCTGGCTGATATAAATAAGCAGGAGAGCTGCGGGAAATTCTGAGGCCCCCTCAGAACAACTCGACAGCAGCTATGATGTAATAAATATCTGAAAATACCTGGCAGGGCGCGAGGGCCTCTGTCCAGCTGTGGGTGAATCACTCAAAGAGGTGGTAGCTCTCGTTGTGTTTACACTGTAACACGACTGCCACCGGCTCGGCTATTTTTACAGCGTCTGGTGCTTTAGATGATGATGAGTGTGTGGTTTAACAATCATTTCCATTGCCCATCATTTAAAGAATAATGGAAAAAAAAAAAATTTAGGTGATTACATATTCATGAAGATGGCCTTCTGTAATTGTTTTGTACTATTTTTTAGATGTGACAAAAATCACCAAAATCGTACACACTGCACCTTTAAATGAGCCCATGAATGTATATTTAAACGAGGAGCGGGTCCTCTCCAGCGTGGACATGCAGAACATCACAGGGCTACCATCGGACCCTGGCTTGCTCGGAATGGTAAGGGTGAAGCGATGGATACAACATGCAACTTCATGTCTAGATGTCACCAAATCTTACACACTGCACCTTTAAAACGTGATAGAGCCCTCATGTTTATGGCAGAGACTGAAGCGGCGCTTACATAAGTCGGGTGAGGTAGAGGATTGTCGTGTGCTTGGTAGACCACCGGGTGAAGGAGCGAGCCAGTGCTCTGCTCACTTTGAAAAGTTCCAATTCTTCTTATTTACCAAAGACTATGAGTTGCAGATGATTTTCGCTCTCCTCAAAAATGTGCGAGCTAGCAGGCGACCAAACAAACATAAATCACATTAATTAGCCGTGCAGCTGTGGTGCAGTCCTGTTGATGCCTCAGTGGCTTCAGTGAGATAAGGAATCCTTCTGCCATAGTGTAAATAGAAATAGCAAAGCAAGATTGAACAACAAAGACCAATTAGTGCTTTGGCTTGATAATTTAGACTCATATTCACATTAATTATACTCTGGGGGATGTGAAAGTAAACATTTGATCTCTTCCTATCTTAATCAAAGACGTTAAATTACCTGAGTAAATCCTCTTTATTCTTTCCTTAAACTGGTATCATCAGAATTGATTGACAAACATTTGAAGGTTTTAAGAAGCATTAGATGTGTAAACCTGCAAGATAAATATTTTCCTTAGCTTCACGTGGAAGTGAATCAGTGGAAATATTACACATGGACGTCTGCTCTGTCTCAATAGAACGCTGCTTCCTGAGTTTAGATTCCACTTCCTGCAGCATAGCAATCATATAACATATATATATATATATATATGTATATATTTAGTATGTGCACTTGGCAGAGTACTTTTACTGTGGTACATGTTTTCATGCACAAACCTTTTTATGAATGTTCATTCACATAAAAGAAACATGTTCCTTTAAGTCGTTTTGAAACCAGCAACATAACTTACAATTTCAAGAATTTTCTTTTTCTTTTTTTCAAAATGCCCTTGAGTAAAATTCAAGAATTGCGCCTGACTGCCGTGCCAATGTGTATAAGTGTGTAGAGTATGTGTAGCGGAAAGAGTGCAGCACATATAATTTGAATGAGTGATCATCAGGTATAGAAAAGCTCTCAGTAAACAAAGACCAGTAATCTGTTTTAAGACAGCAGATCACACAAAGTACATTCATTGGACTGAATGTGAGCTTTTGGTCTTAAAGAAGAAAATTGTTGCGTATGAAACTGAATGAACTACATAAAAGAAAATATTACATTTCCTTGGGTGAATGAGCACCAGATAAGAATTGGTTGCACACAATATAAAAGCCTGATATATATTCTTTTTTTAATAGTATAAATTCTGAGTTACAGTTTGATAAAATTTCATGCTGGTCCTTTGTCAACACTGTGGTTGAAGCAGAAGCCAAGATTTTCTGAAGAACACAGACAGCGTTGAAAAACAAAACATCTAGAGAACATCTCTGCAAAGGTCAAATGTGTAAAATTTGGGCACAGGAGCTTGAACAGGAGCCCAGAACGGAAAGAGTTAACACCTTTTGATGACTGATGGCCACCACTGCTTCTCCTGCATGTTGGGGAACAGTGAGTAAACTGCTGATATTTACCACCAGATGTCACTGAATCCAACAAACTCTTCCCTTACCGCTCATCAGTGTGCGTTATGTGCCTTGTGTTTGTGTTGTTGTCACCCATCCATCCCTCAGAGTGCAACTCCAGATGTAATAACGCAGCACGTAATCATCCCATACCCAACACACTGGGTATGTACAGTGTACTTGTGACTGTGTTTATACATGACAGCATATATTTTCCATTTCATTGTAGCTGTGCATAATAATGAAAATATGTAAGTGACATCAAAGCATGTCAATCTAGTCACAAGATGATTTCTGCCGAGTCGCTGCCAAACACCAGAGCTTTGAGTGTTTGTCACTGGAGCCGCTGCCAAAACCACAGAAACTACAAAAACCCGACAACATGGGCGTCATTCTTCACTTTAAAGAATCTTTAACACCACCCAACATGTTTTCCTTCACTAACTAATGGTTTTGTTGCAGTTCGATGCGTCTCGGAGTCAAAAGCAGGGAGCGGTGATGCAGGATTAACCCTGAAGTGACCGACTGTCTCTCCGCCACGCTGATTAATGCGCCCTGATGAAAATAGTGGAACATAAATTCCACGGTGGAACAGCAATTGATCTGATGCATTCTTCACACTGTTGCAGCTCTGTGGGTGTGACTGCTGACTCAGCGCTTGTCAAATGTCCAGTGTTTGACACACGTCAGGGGAATCACTCACACAGATGAGAGGTTTCCAGTGATCACTCACATGTTAACGCTGCTCGCGGCTCCATCCTCTGGCCACCGCAGTCAAACACCACACTGACCAGCGCTGGTCAGGACTCCAACCACCACGGGACCTGGAAAATTCACAGCGGTCAGCGTTTTCCCTTTTTCCATCGCACGATGAAGCAAAACATATTTGACGGTTCCGAAAAGATTAAAAGTTTACGAGGACAACAAAGGGCTGCCGCCGGAGCACCGCGGCGTAAATGGTTTCCACTGTTGCCATGGAGAGTTTTTTGTCTTTGATTGTTGAACATTTGACATAAATATTTTGATTCCGCCAGAAGCCAGCTCCACCAGAGAGCCTCAGTTGTGGAAAAAGTCATCTTTGATTTGGGATTGTCCTCACAAACCACCTTGTGTTGGCAGATGACTATCAGACAGTGATGCTGAGTTTGGACTCTGACTGTGACATGATGGTAACATTATCTCACTCTGACCCTCATCTGCTCTGTGTGTTCGTGAGAAGGCCGGAGCCCCAACAACAGCAGGGTTTCTGCCTCCATGGAAACATACAGGCCTGGGTACCGTTCAGTTACATGGAAAATAAATGTTTACTTCAAATAAACAAGCACGGAGATAAAAGCAACTTATTTCAGCCGAGGAAAAAGGTCACCATGGAAACGGGTGTTAATGAAACAGTCCTCATAATGTGATTTGTCACAACTGTTTAGTTCATTTCAAAGGCTGTGCTGAGCCAGGTCTGTTGTGATACTTGTTAAGTGGCGAATGATTTGAAAAGTTGTATTCAAAATATAAACCTGTGTGTGCAGTTGATTGTGTTGTGATCTCTACTTCAACAGCAATTATAACTGGTTAACATTTTACAAACTGGTACATCATGGAAAACATTTCATCTTCTAAGTTAATGCCAATAGGTCACTCGTGGATTATTACGTGTTGTGTTAATAATGACATGTATTATGATCCATACATGACTAGCCCGGAGTACAATTGATCAATATTATATGTTAAGTCCATAATTAAATTCAAACCCCCTTTTTTTTTGCTGTTTATGAGACACGCAGTGGTGCTTCACTCTTGCCGATGTCTAACTCCTCCTTGTTCCTGGCTCATCCCAAAATGGGCAAAGAGGCGGAGCACAAGAGGAGCTGGGGTGGGCCCCTGCTGCTGTCACAGCATCCACAGAACCTGCCAAGGTGTAACTCAAGAGGCCACGCCCTTAATTACGCACAATATCACATTTAGAAATAAACGAGATGAATTGAAGAGCGCAGTTTGTACCAGGCTTTTATCACGCTTCAGTCATCTCAAGAGTTAACCATTTGAACATGGGAGGTTTACCT
This sequence comes from Chascanopsetta lugubris, assembly GCA_016785325.1. Taxonomy (NCBI): domain Eukaryota; kingdom Metazoa; phylum Chordata; class Actinopteri; order Pleuronectiformes; family Bothidae; genus Chascanopsetta; species Chascanopsetta lugubris. Next base: position 4,965 of record JAFBJT010108913.1, read on the forward strand.
GCTTTTGGAACAAACGTCAAGTGGCCATTCTGTGAACTGCAAGTTTTCCACTCCCGTACTGGCCTCCTCTGTCAGCCCTGGAGGTTGCTGCTTGTTCACATCCTAATAGCAGTAAACAATAAATAAAGTATTTGAGGGAAAAGAACAAAAGGAATCTGAAATGTAGTCCAAAGCCTGCCGATGTTTCCAGAATAACAGACTCCTCCTTAAATTAACTATGTCAATTAATGTACTTAGCAATGGAAAGATTGAGCTGCTGGCAAAATACAAGTGTGGAACATTATCAGCATAAACGTTTCTCTCAGAATATAACAAACAAGTCATGATGGACACCCTCCCCTTTGATTCAAGTGTAAATAAATTGAGTTTTGTTTACTTAAGTTATCAGGCTCTTACACTTTGGTTTATTTTGATTATATTTCATTTGAGACTTTCTGTGGGAATTAAAAACCTATTTAAACATGGCGCAACCAAAAGTGAAAAGTTATTCAAAAAACAGAAAATATCTTCATTAGTAATTTCCCCTCTCCCTCCGTTTACTATGGTAGGTGTTTACGAGGGGAAGTCATTAGTCGTGACTGTGGTGGAGTCATAAAGTGGTTGGGTCGCGTTAAAATGCAACAGAGTGAATATATGTAAGTACATTTCTTTAATGACACTGAGGTAACACACACACACACACACACACACACACACACACACACACACACACTCACATTGTTCTATGTGCAGCCAGTTGTTCATGGCTTATGTTGTTAATGAAAATAGTGCTGCAGAGTTGATTTACAGTGCTTCATAACAGTAATTAATACAGACCTTAATGATGTTAAGTGCAGCAAAGCTTCACACCCTCTGTATAATTCATGACCTCTGTGTCGTCATTCTTCTTCTTCTTCTTTTCCACTCGTGCTTCCCTCCGCTCCTCTGGTTTCATGCGAACGTTGCCGTTACCACAGCGATGGAGCAGCAACACATATTTCTCTGGAAGCAGCTGAGAAACAGATGAATGTGAAAGACTCTTAAGTTGTGCAACTTTTTTTTTCTGTTTCCACACATTTATCATGTCTGCATTTACATAATAAAATTACAGAAGTGGGGTAATAATGAATATGTTGTTTTCCACTTTGTCTTCGAGGAACTAAACAGCATCGAGTGCTTCGGGGCATAAACACCCAAACAGATGTTGAATGGGTGAAGATTTGGAGCAAATATCCTTCTGGTGAGAAGCGCAGCTGTAATCACAAACCGGTTTGTTCGACTCCGGAGCCGAGAGAAAATCCTAATCTGGGCCTGGACTCAAAGAAACGTTTAAAAAAAAAAAAAGTGATCTCATCCTGCTAATGACGGCTGTAATCATTTTCTAAAAGTTCCCTTGAGCGGTGCCAGTGGTGCTGCCTGTGCTCTAAAAATGTCAGTCACACTGAAGAGGTTAACGCGCGCCCTATGGGAGAGCTGATGGAATATTACACAAATAGAGGGAATGTATCTGATCCCAGCTCAGCGTGTTGTAAGACCATCCCATTCCAATCGCTCCTCTCTCTGTCACCTCATTAAAAATACAAAGAGGGCAGCGAAGGGCCGGTCCTGAGCAATCTCAGTTCGAGCCGCCAGTGAATGCAGCCGGCGTTAATGTCATTTAATGCTGTTTCATCTGAAAAGCCACATTAGAGTCAGATTTAGTAATCTGGGTTTGCCCATGCTCGTCTGTATGATGTCATTATGCTAAACTGACCTTTATAGCCAGATTAGGGGGGTTGCAGGGAATAGAAGGGGGCTTTGCAAAGGGAATTAACCAGAAATGAAAAATGGTGTATTTGGCATATGGATGATGAGGTATTCAGCAGCATTTTCAACCTAAGTGTCAAATCAGAATGGGGGTGACAGAATGCCCCTTTGTGGTTTGATCAGCTCACAGGCGCGTCTTTAAATTAATGTTTGGCTCTTTCAGGAATTCCTGGTGTTAAACATTGGTCTTCTTTCTGAACTTAATAAAGCACTGCACAGGAAGACATGTGTATATGTATATATATATTATTAAACCTCTGGGTGTCTCTAAATCCACTGCATTTGTTTAACTTCATTTATTCCACTAAAAGGTTTTAAGGTTCTTTCAGTGTCGCTTCAGAATTATTCCTGTTCTCTTTAAATCTGGACAGCATCCGTCATGATGAGCCGGCTGAGCTCCTCCTCACACTGTGCGGAGACGAGGAAGTGCAGAGCGCTGAGCCATCCCTCAATTCCAAAGTTACGAAACCAGATAAAAACTTACATAGAGTTCACTTTCACTTAAAGACTACATCATGAGTGAGGGGTGAAACAAGGTGTTTCTGCAAGAAGATTTAGCGAGTTAGACTGAAAAATTCAGGATCCTCCAACGACTACTGCAAATATTATCCGAAGTAAAATACAGAGACAAGAACATGCATACCAGTGGATGGCGCTAAAGTCTAAAATCAAGAATCCATCAAATGTCACTCAACGAACATTGCGTGACCAATGATAATGTTTCACCCTGTTAAAAAAGTGTATGGATGGTGATAAGCTGTATATATTATCTAACATGATGTGTGTGAGTCAGAAACAAGCACATTTCCCTGATTTATAGATCACTAAGTCTTATCTTCTCGCAAATGCTCGTTACACTGAGCAACTGTGGTCATGCATCAATCAAACTGACATAGAATACTTTCCCAAATGCAGTATTTTACACTTAAATATATAAAGATTCACCAGCATTTGGAAATCGGTTTCCCAAAAGTGTTTAGTGTCTTAAAACACAGTTTGTTTGTGCACCAAAGGGTGAAAGCTTGTTTACTAAATATTCCCATGAGTGTGGACAAAGATGGATGAACCAATCAACATTTAGTGAGGCTTCACTCCGGAGTGGGAAAACATGTGCACGTACAATTAACACATAGACAGTGACATGTCCTTGACATATGAGCCCGTTCTGCTCTGCTGCTGTTGAACCTACCGACTCACCATCATCTGGCTCTTTCCCTTCTCTCCTTGGCTGCAGGTGGCTGGAGACCGGGGGTTCGACTCTGATGGACGTGTCCACTGGGCTAAAGGGGAAGAAACATAGTGTTGTAGTGGAGTTTTGACACATCAACACCAGCATCACTCAAACAGCCCCAAGGTGTCGGAGCTACTGTGAAATAAATTAAGGGGAGTGGAAGTGGAACAGCAGAATGTACTTGTTCTCCCGTACTGCACGTTCAATAGAGAACACATCATTTAAAGGTCCAGTGTGTAAGGTTTGTGCGAAATGATTTACATTTCCAATGGGCTATGAATTCATTTCATATGCTGATGTTTTTATATAAATTGTGGTTGTTATCACTCTAGAATAAACCCTTTCACCGTCATGTTTTATAGGAGCAACACGTTTACATGGATCCTAAAGGCCGCCCTTGGTTCTCCTCCATGTTTGGAAAGGGAGGGGTGATGTGAGGGGCGTTCACTTGCAACATGCATCTTTGCCTCTAGATATCACTAGACCTCGCACACTACGTTTAAGGTATTTGCGACCCACTTCGCGATTGTCTTATCCTTATCCTTATCTTATCCCATTATCCAATAAAAATCATCACAAATATATATATTATTGGAATAAAGGTGAATTTCAAACTCCCGATCAGGGAGCTGCAAAATCAACCTGATCTATGCAGATTCGACTTCCCCTTGAGGACAGTAAAGGGAATAAAACAAAAGTTTCCCTCCGTACATTTAGTAGTCAAGATGTCAGCAGTGTCAAACACAAGTCATATCAAAGTCGTAATAACACTCACTTGATCACATGACACCCACACATGGATGTGACACTTCACACACACACACACACACACACAAACCTGACATTCTTACACACACAGAGTACCGACAGCAAATGCATCTCTCGTCAGCTCGGGTTCCTCCTCTGTTGACATGATAAACGTTTACTGCACAGGGGGCACATTCATCTTACACTTCCTTATCATGTCATTATCACACTGTCAAGTCATTATCATAATTATTATCATGTAACGTGCTACCGCAGAGGAAGTAATTGATGGGTCAGCTAAACTCCTCTCTCAGGAGAAGCCCCCGCCTCGTTAGTAACCCTGCAGAAATTGCCCGGCGAGCATGTTTGTCGGCGTGTGTGTGACCGAGGTGTGACCGTCACTGCCGAGCAACATGTTCCATTGGTGGAGAAGAAGTGGAACCGCGCTCCTCGCGCTTCTGAGGGAAACGGCAAAAACAGAACAATTTCCCACAGACCACTCCAGAGGAAGCACGGGAGATTCCAACATACGTTTCCTTGGCCCTGTGGGATTCTGGGTAAATGGGCCGCCACCGTCCACCAGCAGAGCCACGCTGCTGCTCCACGAAGGCCAATCTCCTCGTAAATTGGCCGTGAGGCCTGAAGACAAACCAAGACTCAGAATCGGTTTGTTTGAGGCGACTATTCATCGAAACGAATATGTTTTCTTTTTAAATGTAATCATTCTGACTAAAACACCTGGAAACATCCATCACACGAGCATTCACTCACACTTGGCATGTGTGTATCTGTGTAAACACATCTACTGAGCAGAGAGTGGAATCTGCTGCTGGTTCGAAGATGGACTGTGGAAACAACTACAAAGGATAATAATCGATCAATTTGACAATCTGACAATCAAAAGAACCGCAACCATTTGGAACCATTCAGAAAATCCTACAAACGAGAATACAACAGTTCTGAAGAGTTCGACGAAGGACTTTTGATTTACAATGAGGGGAAACTGTTACTGTTGTGCAATTACACAACTTCTTGCCTTTACTGCTGTTTGTTGAGACACGGCTGTCACAAGGTGAGTCATTATTTACAAAAATGTCTGTTTTTGCCAAGCAGCAACCTCCAGGGCTGACGGATGAGTCCAATGCGGAAGTAGAAAAACCTGCAGTTCATGGAGGGGGGGGGGGGCATTCGAAGCTGGCCCCAAAAGTGAGTTGATCCACAAAGACCCCCATGTTAAAATGGTCAACACTTGAGGTGAAATAAACATATTTAAAGCCCTGAAACGGTACAGGGCTGGATTCATTCAGTTCATTTGATTCTATTGTGGTTTGAAATTGTGCATAAATAGGAGTGTGGTCTCTCGAGTGACACTTCTCACTCAACTTCTGTGGATGCAGCAACAGCACCATGTGCCCACCCCACTACCTCTACCTAAGCTCCGCCTCTTTGCCTGTTTTTGGACCAACAAGGAAGTAGGAGGAGTCTGGCCTCGGGAGAGAAGAGAGAACCGATCCCTTGAGCCTCGTATGCACTCTGCAAAAACCTGTGGGTGACGTCACGGACGCTACATCCATCTTTATATACAGTCGCTGGTTTGGTTTTTGCTTATCTACACCACAACACTGCCAAATTGAATTGAATTGAATTGAATTGAATTCAAATTGGCAGTGTTGTGGTGGTTTTCAATGGTTTTCAAATGGTTTTCAAACTAAAGGTTTCGGTCCAAATACAATGATTATGATGCTTTTCTATCATGAAAACACAATGTGAATGACACTTGAGCAGGTTAAACATATGAGTCTGTGTCCACCGGAGTGACACATCTCACGTAAATGTAAATACTGTGTTACATTTGTAAAACAGAGGTACTGCATGTTGAAGAGAGGCAAGTGACACATTCTTTAGATTCTTAAGCTTCGTTGCAGCAGAACATGACATTGTGTTTGCGGCACCACAACAACAAACAGTGAACGTGTTGTAGGAGGAAACAACAACAACAACAACAACAATAACAACAGGTATGCTCCTTTTTACCCACCTCCCTCACCCCCCCCCCCCCCTCCGAGGGGCCCCCTCC
>JAFBJT010108913.1:12379-27379 GCA_016785325.1 Chascanopsetta lugubris
GAATGTTTCAAAGCGGCTGTTGCGTGATCATCCTGTTCAGACTTGGGTTGTTTTCCTTCAGGCTGGATTCAGCCGGGACCCACACAGAAATGCACAATAGCTACATGTTAAAGTAGCGAGCTGACGGAATACAATTATAATTGAGAGAGGAGTTCACGAGGCGGATCCCATCATAGAGGATTCTAAAAATAACACCTTCAACATGTTTAACTCCAGTATGCTAAAAACCAAGCCAGTGGTGCGAATATGAACTGTGTTCAATGTCATGTGTACGTTAAATGTAAAATTGTAAAGGTTGAATATCAAACGTTAATGTTGTTGCGGGATGTAATTATGTGTACAAAATTCATATACAAGTAATCAGCTATGTCGGAAATACTAATAGTAAAAACAATAATAATAATAATAATAATAATAATAATAATAATGTGGATGAGGTAGACGTTACATTGGACTGCATCAGTGGACCTTTAGGTACTTCAATACAAATACCTGTACTACAAAAATATTGTAAACGAATAATGTAATGTAATACATAAATGTGTGATAGTAGAAGGCACAGTATCTTGTAGATAGATGAATTTGATTCAAATGGGAAAAGTACATGAAAAGTACCAATACTTTGATAAACAACCAGGTCCATAAGAAAGCATTAAGAAACCATTTGTCACAGCAGCCATTTTGAAAAGAACAGATAGTTAAGTCAGGTGTTTGTAATTGCAATACATATTTGGAATGAGCTCGATAGATGAATAAATAGCATGATTCCCTTGGTTTCTTATGACAGGTGATTGGCCCATGAAGAACAAAAGTCTAGAGTCTATTGAGCCTCATGCTACCATGAGTTGCAGTACCATTGTTTAACCACTACATCTTTTTTGGTGTATTTCCTGTATAACTGTTTTGTCAGAGCAGCATATGTTTCCTCCTCTGTCCCCGCCCCTCCTCCCCAGCTCCACCCCCTCCCACCTAATCAGCCTCCAACAAGCAGCATGTGGTCTGTGAGTGAGAGGAGCTTTAAAGCAGCTGTGTGGGAATCAGACTGTTTTCATACAGTTCCTCACTCTGGGGTGGTTTTTGTGCCGGGCTTTGATTTGTGTTCTATTTGAGTAAATCCCATGGATTCTGTTTTCATCTCCACCGAAGGGGTTGCGTTTCCTCTTCGTGTGTTTGTTGGTTTGTGTGTCAGGTGATACAAAAAAAGCACAAAACAGATTTCCATACAGCCGTGTGGGGCGAGGGTAGAAATCATAGAACAGTGGCCCTCAATAGGCGGCCCTTATCAAAGATAAAAAACGATTATTTTGTGTGGCCTTTTTATGTTATTATTATTATATTATTATTATTAGTAGTAGTAGTATTATTAGTATTATTAATATTATTATTATGATCATCATCATCATCATTATCATCATCATTATTGTTATTATTATTATTATTATTGTTGTTGTTGGTGTTGTTATGATTATTATGACTATTATTATAATGTCATTCTTGTTATTATTAGTAGTATTATTAATGAATATACAATTGGGAAATGCACACTCACAAACGTCCATCCCATTCGTGCAGTCTTAAAGCTAAGATTAATTCAAGGACCTGAAGCAAGTTAAAAGAATATGTAATTTAACCAAGTAAAGTGAAATAAAACTTTATCATATAGCAATTATGTAAATGTAATTTCCTGTGTGTGTGTCTAGGATTAAAAAAACAAAAAAACTATGAGGACACTTCAGGTCAGAACAAACTGGAAGAAAAGACGTAATCACACTGAATCCTGGTCCAATCCCTTGTGATGAAAATATCGATCATCACTTCAGAGAACAGCGATGGAAACCTTCACACCTCAGACTCTATTTTCTCTCTTTGTGATTCATGTTGTTGTTTGTCTCCTCGTACTCACACTTCAATTAACAAGCAATGTTGTGTTTGCATTGTGTCCACTGAGTTGAGTTGTTTGTCTTCTAGTCCAAAGAGAGACAAATTCAGTTGTTCTCTGAAGCTTTTTTGGAAATCCACTCCTCTCAGGGGTAATTAGCCAAATGACTTTAATCTTCCCACTTCCACAGTGAAACATAGTGCGATGTAGTTTGAAGTGTAAAAAGGCAACGACTAAGGCCTGATGGAAGAAGTCAATCTTTTTTAAGCTGAACGTACAAAGGACTTTAAAGGTGCAGTGTGTAAGAGTTTTTTTTCATTTTTGTCACATATATTGGGAGAAAAAATATTATAAAACAATTATATACCAACATTTTCATGAATACTTAAATGTATGTGTTGTTCCCATATCACTCAAATGAACCCATCAATGTATATTTTCAGGAAAAGCGAGTCCTCTCTGCGGGGGCTGCTATGGACATACTAAAAAGTGGACATACTAAAAAACATACTAGTGGACATAGTAAAAAGCATCTTTTGAGTTTTAATGACAAGTAAAGTCTATCATAGTTTCTCCTCCATGCTCAAAAGGATGATGGATACAACATGCAACTTAACCTCTAACCACACTTCGGCCAATCAGGTGTTAAACATTGTGTGCTATAGTCTTATTTTTGAGAATTTCATTCTGTTATGATCCTCCTAGAGAACCAGGGAGAAGTGCCCAGCATGCAAAGATTCTTTTTTCATATTATGACATGGTGAAATGAGGTCAGTGGATTTAATGGAAGCATTCAGTGTGGGAGCTGCACAGCCTCATTTATAGCTTTTCTCAAACTGGGATCAAAGGTTTACAGAGCTACTCTGAGTTCTGTTCCATTAGTCACCTCATCCAGTGTTTCACGAGAGGATTGACAGCAAATCAGCTGGATTCACTGCCATTCATCTGAATCAGGCTCACGGTGAGAACTCAGATGTCCATTGTGACGCCCTGGGGCACATCTGGGTCAGACTGGGTGAATGTAATCTCTTCATTGGTCATAACCCCTGGTTCAAGGTGGAGGTATGGAGTCTGGAATGTCCTCAGATGGCTGCCTTCCCCATAAAGGAGCAGTGATTCAACTTCAAGCACCTTCCACAACCATGAGCCTCTAATCCTATAAGGCTGAGCCCTTCTCACCTGCAGAGGAAACTCAGCTGCATTTATCTCTAATCACATTCTTTCAGGTTTTTACCCAAAAGCTTGTAAAGGCAGGTGAGGGTGGGGACATGGACTTGACCCGGAAACTAAGAGAGTTGACTTCAACTCTCAGCATCCCGCTTACAAAAGGTGGGGTTAGGAAATCTGGATCAACTCAAATGCATCGGAGGCTCGGAGGCTCCATCAGCCATACTCTCACACATATACCGAAAGAAGTGGAAAGTCTTGCAGTTCAAAGGGTGGCCAGTTGAGGCTGCACTCCAGAAGCGAGTCAATTGGCCTCCTGAGTGATACCTGAGTCGACCTGGCACTTTCTATTGATGCTGCCACAGCACCATGGGCCCACCCCAGCTCTACCTGTGCCCCGCCTCTTTGCCCCTTTTTGGATGAACCAGGATGTAGGAGGAGTTAGGCATTGGCAAGATGAAGGCAAGGGAATCACCAACTATGAGCATCATACGTCCATATAAATAAGCACAACATGGCTGGATACAGATGGGACTTCCTGCATACCTATGACAACTAGACACAACATGCACACTTATGTGCATAACAGCTATAATATACATTATGTCACCAATGAGAAGATCAATTAAAGAAATGATCATTCAACACAATCATAGTCAAATGAGTTGAGTGTCAATTATGCAAATTTGCCACTGTGGCTTTAGCTTCCTCTTAGACTGCATTTCAAATGGATGATAATGGTTGTCACATAGAGAATGCTGGGGTTGATGCCCTTCAGTGTGGCCTTGTCCTTGGTTGTAGCAGCAGTGCACCACACACTTACGGATGGGGATGAATAGAGACTCGATCCCATGAGTGGCAGTGTGCGTCACGGAGCCAGTTCATCGGAGATGCCCTATACCAGCTGTTCTCACCTCGTCTGGCTTCGGCACCCACCATCACCTCTTAATGACGAGCCGTGACCCAAATCGAGGAAACTTCAGATTAATCTGATGAAGAGAGAACCCGAACCAGCAGGTGGCAATGCTAGAGGGAAATATTCTTTTCTCCATGACATAATAAAATCCTTATTTTATGTAGTCAGTGTTGTACTTAGGTTCCGCCATGGTCAATTAGCATATGTAAACACACTTTGCAGATTTGATTCTATCAGTGAAATTGCGGGTGTCTGTTAGCAATACAGATCATCATCACCACCTACGGTCGAGAAGTGTGAATAGACAACTGTGAAGTGCTTCAAGAAGGAAGTGAAGGACCACATCATCTCCAAACTCCCACCATCACTCGACCCGTTACAGTTTGCATAAAAGTCGAACCGCTCCACAGAGGATGCCATCTCCTCTGCCTTCCACCTGAGCCTGTAACCCCTAGTAGATAAAAACACCCACGTGCAGATGCTGTTTATTGACTTCGGCTCAGCATTAAACACCATCATCCCCCAGCATGTGATGTGCAAACTGGGTCACTTCGGTCTCAGCACCGCCCCAACGTCAATGGCTACTGGACTTCCTCACAAACAGAACCCAGTCTGTACATGTGAACACTAACATCTCCAGTTTCATGTTCCTGAACATTGGATTCCCGCTGCTGTTCACCCTGATGACCCATGACTGTCGCCCTAGATTCAATACCAATCACTTCTTAAAATTTGTGACGCAACTGTTGTGGGCCTCATCCAAGATGACAACGAACTTGCCTACAGGGATGAGGTGAAATACCTGGTAGACTGGTGTAAAGTCAACAACCTGATCTTTAATGTTGACAAGACAAAGGAGATCATCGTTGACTTTAGCAAACATCGGACCAGTCACACACCTCTCCTCATCAATGACACTGCAGTAGACATTGTCAGTAGCACCAAGTTTCTAGGGCTGCAAATCACCGATGAGCTATCCTGGTCCCTCAACACCACCTCCTTGCTGAAAAAGGCACAGCAGCGCTTGCACTTCCTGCGCCAGACAAGGAGAGTCTTCCCCCCATCCTGATCACCTTCTACAGAGGCACCATAGAGAGTCTGCTGACCAGCTGCATCTCCGTCTAGTTTGGGACTTGCAAAGCCTCGGCCTGGAAGTCTCTGCAGAGAGTGGTGAGGACAGCGAAGGAAATAATCGGGACCCCGCACCCCACCATCCAGGACATTGGACACAAGTGCTGCCTAACCAGAGCCCAACGGATCTCCTCTGACCCCACCCACCCTCACCATGGACTGTTCTCCCTGCTGACCTCAGGTAGAAGGTCCTGCAGCATCCGCAGCAGGACGTCCAGATTCAGAGACAGTTTCTTCCCCCTCGCCATAGGAATGTTGAACACCCCACCATGATACAAAAAAACAAAGCCCCATCTATGGATTGCCCCCTAACCCCCTCCATGGGATCCTCAATGGACTTTTGATTTGTTGCTACCTCTGATAAGTGCAATACCATGACTCTTATTCTTTTAATATTACTCATACTATGCCACTTTATTTTTTATTCTTATTCTTCTAGTATTAATTTATACTTGCATCCTCTTTTATACTATATTGAAAGTTACATATATTTATGTGAGCCAAAGCAATGGAATTTTGTTTGATATGTGCACTGATGGTGTGTTTATTGAATGACAATAAAGCAAGTCTAAGTCTAAGTCTAGATGGTACTTCCATGCATAATAAATCATCTTCAAAATAAAAGCATAGGATTTTTTCAAAGGCCTGCGACCCACTGGAAATGGGTCCGCAACCCATTTTTGGCACCCAACCCACCAGTTGAGAATCACTCCTCAATACGTTATATTACACTACTATTTTATTGGTGAAATTCTGCTTTCGAACACACTGTTGGCACAGGGTTCTCTGAGTGTCCACTCTCAGTGAGGGAATCCACTCTGCGATGAGTCAAATCTGGGCGTAACTGCAACATTTCCACAGCTCTGAGGTCAAACATTCGCTCAGGAGACATTCATAGACTTGCACCGAAGGAGCCAAAAATCGAACTACCTATGAAACGAAGGAATAAAAAGGTACACCGTCTACTTTCTCACCTCCACACCTGGTCCCCTGCTGCATTAAGCGGCTGTGAAAGTCAGACGGCCGATTTCTGGAGGTGTGTGCGTCGAGGTCACACTCTCTTCCACCAATTCATTTGTTTTGCTCTCGCAGTTCATCTAAACCCCACCTCTGATCTACGGCTCCTTCTCTCGTGGGGCAAAGTGAGTCATTCACACGTTTATAGGGGGAACAATTCACCTTGTCCTGTCGGAGAAGCACTGAGGGGGCACTGACGTTTGTCTCCGATGCCACACACTCGGACTCAGCTGTCAGTGTGGCTATGCAGGGATTTAATCACTCACGCTAATGGGTCTGGCACCGGGTACAGTGCAGATAGATAGTACACCAGAGACCCCAGGGGACACGGTCCTGAGTCAACTGGATAGGGATGTCCACCTCTTGAAACTGAGAACACTGTACACTGAACACTGCAATTATTTTTCCAGGGGTGGCACATACGATACCCAGATTGTTACTGGCAGCCAAACTGGCGGTTATCATTCTATGAAATTATTGAAAACATCTTATGGGCTATTTATTTACGTGTTATCTATATTATCTTTATTTCATTATAACAAATGCTCCAAACACCATCTCATCAAGAAAGTCAAATGGATGTGAAAACAACATAACTTCAGTAATTACTTTGTACTGACATAAAATCAATAATTATCAAATGTGTAAGGAAAATAATCTAAAATTCTGTATAATTGATGATTAGAGACCTTTGGATTGTAGACCATACCAGTCCATTTTAATGAATAAGAAAAGTTCCCTTGTGCTCAAAATGACAGAAAAACGCTAAATTCAGAGGCAAATTGGACTAGAAATGAATGGTTGTGGTTTTCTAAAGGTGGACTTTTATTTTGAAGGCCGCTAGGGGACGCAGCTGTGCTTCTCCTCCTGTAGAAGACAGAATCACACACACGGAAACTGGAAGGATTTCAAAATAAAAGCATGTTTAGGCCCACTTTTTCCAGCTTCTTGTTATAGCTCGTACTCAAATTTGGGGGCCACATTGAACAACTGTGTGGGCTGGATGTGGCCCACAGGCCTGATATACCAGGGTCAGTTATAAGATATAAATAGTCGGACAAACCACTTGTAATTTGCATAAAACCTCCAACAAGCAAATTGTTTGGGAGCAATAGTAAATGTCTTGTTTGTGGGGAGTAATTCACGAACATACAAAAGCTGCAGGTTTGACTAAAGTTGGAACACAGTAGTCCAATCAAGGAATGGGGCCAAATGCCTAAACAGACAATAAGCATTCAAATACATTGCATAAGTAGCTCCACACGGTGCCATATACGACAAGGAACTCATTAACATGACCGCAAATTAAATAAAGGCTGTAAGGGCGGCTGTGGGAGAAATGAAATGCGCAATTTATATGCAAATCTCAACCTTTTTACAGACAAGAGGCAAAGGAACCTTCACTGCATCACATGTAATGATGTACACAGTGGAGTGCTCGCCCCGTCTGCGGGAGTTTCTGTGCCGCCTCGACAAAGGAGTTAAGCTTTTTCCATTCTCGAAAGCGAAGACCACTGAATAACCTTTCAGAAGTGATTTAACAACATTTACGACTCTGTCCAAATATGAAAAAACAGAGACGCCTCCTTCTGTGTGGTGTCAGCGATGGCGCACAACAAACACGAGGAGAGGAGGACCTTGCAAGCCCCGAGGGGTCAGTTTCAATAAATACACATGAAAGGAAGAGAAAATATTCAAATGAACACAAAATATTCAAGTGCAACCTCGATTAGTTGTTTGCTTTTTCTACTAGTTACTATAAAATAGTTTTAAAGGTGCAGTGTGTAAGAAAATCTAGTGGTGAAGTTGTATGTTGTATCCATCACCTCACCCTTAACCGTCCGAGCATGCAGGAGAACCTATGGTAGACTCCCGTTGTCATTAACACTCATACGATGTTTAGTAAATCCACTATAGGCTACTGTAAAAACATGGAGGATCCCCCCTGTTCATGCAAATATTCATTAATGGGCTCATTTAAGGGTCATGTAGAAAAAAAAAAAAACATTCAAGTGATTATAAATTCATGAAAATATCAGAGAGTATTTGTTTTGTAACATTTGTAGAAGAGATCAAACTGACGGAAGTCGGACACACTGCGCCTTTAATGAGATATGATAGCTTTTAACTCACACCAACTCGTGATGCGCCTGGACACATCTTCAGTGATGTAACCTGTGCTCATTGGGTGTAACGGGGGTATCGGGTCTTTCAACTATCAGGCACCCTCTCACACGAGACCCAGGTATCAGATGTATAACTGAGAAAAGACTTTCACCCTCGTGGCAGAAAGGAAGGTCCAAACAGCTTTTTGTCCAATACCTCTTATATATGTACTTCTTCCAGCCCCTTAGATAAAGTCCTCAAAGACAAAGACACCCTCCCACCACTCTCCCTGCTGCAGACATCCTCACTCACGCAGACCTCGAACCAAAGTTGTGCTAAGACGCCCTAATGGACGTCCTATAGCGTTTAACAAGCACGGATAGGAGCTGGGAAGAAAGCGGGAATAGATGAGCGTTTCCTGTCAGACCAGGGGAAGAGTCATATTCAGATCCGCTGGGTGGTGAAGCTCTGTGTATCCGAGCCTATTGTTCTTGGCGTTTCTAAAGTTAATTCTATACAGCTCTCCAAGATGATAGGAAACTTGCTCCAGTGTGAGACTATAGACTATTCTCCAGTGTGTGTCATGCTGCACTTACACCGTGATCTCTATAGTGTTTGTCTAGATCGTGTACAGAAGTCTAAAACACTTACATACTGACATTTTTCTGACTTGATAATCACCTAAATGTATTTTTCCCCATGACCTTTAAATAAACCCATTAAAGGTGCAGTGTGTAAGATTCATATCAGTAGAAATACAAATACAAAACAATGATATACGGACATTTTTCAGCTAAATGTATGACTTGCTTATTAAATGACCATAAAAAGAGGCCTTTAACATATATTTACGCAGACTGGGCACACTAAACATTGTTTAATGACATCTGAACTGCATGCCGAGAGGGATGAGGGTACAACATGCAACTTCACCTCTAGATGTCACCCAATCTTACACTGTGCACCTTTAAATGTACAAAATGGTGCATACCATAGTTCTACCTGGTTTCCTCAGTGTATGAATATTTAAAGGGACAGTCAGATACTACTATGCTTTTCTATCAAACTGGTTCCAGTGCTGGTGAAGTGCTTAGTTTGTTCATGTCTGGCACCTCTACAGAAGGTTTGTTTTCCCTTGGCTAGGAGCCAAGTCATTGCATCATTAAATAATGCCGTTATATGGTATCATTCACTGGTTGTTCTGGTTTTGACCTGTATGTAGTGAGGTCAGAACAGAAAGAACACTGTGAGGGGTGTGGGTTTACCACCAACTGTTTGAATTCCATCCGAAAGCCGCATCGTCACACTGTGTCATTTCAAAAGAGTGAAAAGGGTTTGTGTCTGACATTAATGCAGAATTCGTGACAGATACTTCTGAGGAGTTTAAGCCAAACTGAAGCCTTCAACATTCGAGTGAAAAATGGGTTAGAGGATGTGTGACCAGCCTACAGTCATTTTTCTTTTTTTCTGTTTTTGTCAGTGGCAGCTGAAGAGACAAAGTTCTGTGGCTTTATTAAAAAGTCAAAAGTATGGTATGTGGCGACTAAGAGACAAGTCAAACATGGAGTATGTTTTCATTATGTGGATTCAGATTATAACAGAATAACGGAAAGTGAAGGGTTTGCTTTAAAACTATTGCAATTCACAGGGTGGCCACTTGAGGCTGCGAGTCATAATAATGACATTTTTATATAAATCCCTCATTAATGTGCATCTGGTGCCACTCGGTGAACACACTAAACAACACGGGATGAACCACATCCCCGCCCCTGTTATCGCTGATTGCTGCAGTGTGGCAGCGTCTTGATTAAGTGTTTCCAGCCACCATGCCACGCTCCACGTGCGTTGGGGGGAAAAGTGGAAGGCGAAGGAATTTGACTTTCAAATGAGCCTTGGCACAGCTAAACTTGAGAAGCCCCGTACAGAGGGATCTATTCTGGAGCGCTGGAGACAGACGGGATGGAAGGAGTTGAAAGGAGGAATGTAAACAAAGGAGGAAAAATGCAAAAAACAAGAGACATGCATGCACGTAGCATTTCGAGCAAAGTTTGGAGTGAACGCAGCAGGGCGAAGTAAAGGTGGATTTGTTTTGATCTAATTCTGGTTTGTGCCAGTCATGGTCAGCATGAATGGGAAGAGTTCAGCTTGGAGTGTGGAGGAGCTGGAGTGTTTTCACTCTCAGTCTGTCTTGGTGCACGTTAAGATCCTGCAAATGAATGAGGCCTGATCAGCAGCAATCATCAGATCTTATTTTTACAACATTTGGGGTAAATGAATATTTATACAGTGACTCTGAGGAAGGTGTTTATCGCAGAGTGCTGAGTAAAGAGCTGCGTGTATCAAGATATCACATAATTAAGAAGGGGACATAACAAGCTGGTAATTATCAGATACATGTACAATGAGGGTATTTTTTTGTTGTCAAAAGAACCAATGAAGGTGCAGTGTGAAAGATTTATGTTATTTACGGAAATATTACAGAACACTTACATACAAACATTTTCATGGATTTATGATTAAACGTTTGTGTTTTTTCTTTTTTTTAATCCTTAAATGAGCACATTAATCTATATTTCCGAGAGGAGAGGAGTCTTCTCTACAGGGGCCTGGAAGTGAAATCTCAGAAATAGGAACGCAAACCATACTTTAACCAGTTTGCAATTGGATGTTTTTCCTCCTTCTTCTTTGCATTTCTTATTTTATTTTATTTCATATTCTATCGCATGTGCAGCAAATGGCACATTTTAGTCCAGGGATAATAAGTAAATTGCATATTCTTCACTTCATGATTCTTATCAGAGAAGTGGATGGGTCCCTCATGCTACAATAATATATATAGCACATAGTATATCAGCTACTCCACACAACATGTGTTATTCTTCTGATTCTAACAAATACTTCCACCTTAGATTGCCTGAGATAAAGATCAAAAACCAAAACACAGCCAGAGATTAAACAAAGACATAGATCAACATGAATAGATTAATTGATCAATGCCATGTGAATGATTGTTCAATGCATTTTCCATGAGCCTTAACACATAAACCATAAAAACACTTAATCTTGTCAAGCACACACTGACGCTTGGGCCCAGTCATCTCCTAACACACCTGAGTTGTTTTTAAATCATTCTGAATTATAATGACATGATATACCTTGTTGGTCAAAGTAATACAAGGTAAATGGACAAGTAATGACTCACATAAAATTGTATGACAAGTTATCAAATTGTTTGTTTATAAATAGACTAAAATAAGGGTTATTGCACTTAAATTGTGGTTCACGTATGGTTATCTAATATAGCAACCGAGGTACTGTGATGATGTCATAGGTGTCATGTCATACGTGAGCATCCTCAACCCTTTACTTCCTAACCCTAAATAATAAGGAAGTGGTGGTCATAAATATTTAGCTACGAGCAGATAAGACCAAAAATGCAAACTTAATCCTGACTCAAAGCAGAAAACCTCCACAGACACCCTCTAGTCACCCTCTCTTATCAAACCATCAAGTGTGATTGATGCGCCAAGTGACAAAAGGGGCGCCTGGTTATAAACAATATCATTCAGATTCCAAACATGATCGGGCCCGCTGCTCACAGGAGCTCCTGCCGCCTGCTGCCGACATGCACTCGTCCACAAAGGTCAAACCAGTTTGTCTGCCATCGAGATTAATGGAGGATGTTTGTTACATTTTGATTTAGGTCCATCTCTCAATCTAGCACCGTAAAGATATTTACTATCTCTATTTGCATGGATTGCAAGATATAGTAAATGTGCAAGACACAATATATTTTACATGCATCATTTCCCATATAAAGAAAAGTAGCTCCAATGCTTCCATCCCTGATCTGATAGAATCATGTGCTATATTCTAAGCCTCTGTTTGAACTTTACCTGAAATATAAAACAACCTCCAGGATACCTATGCAACTCCTCTTCGTCATTAGGAAAATGAGGAGACTTGATATATAAGGTAAGATGTCTTTTCTTTCCCATATTCGAATTCACAACATACCTTAAAGGGATTATCTGTGCAGTACACAAAGAACCTTTATGATGATTAGAATTTTAATGGAGAATATGATATAGGAGATCAGGTAACTTTGATATTGCAATGTGCCTTTTTTTGCCATGCAAGCATCTCCTCAACCACAGTTATTCAGTAAAAGGTAATCCAAGTACGAGGACAATTGTACGTGTGAAGAATTGAAAGCTACATCATATATTTATCTGAATTTAGAAATGAGGAAATGATTTACTGTGTTACAGCAGATTTGGGGTTATCAGCTTTTGCGGGAGAATCCAGCTCATCAGCATAACAGGGAAAATCAATTCCATGATAAAGATAGGACAGCATGAGGGCCAAGTGAAGAGCCCTGGGGTGCTCCAAAAATTCATATCAGAAAATGATATGATGATGGTTGTAGTATTAAAGGATTATTACAGACTGGGTTGTTTCGGATAAATTGGACTTCAGAGCCAGAGCCGGAGATCATTTACTACATTTCACAAGTGCATTTTCAGTGGAGTGACAGACCATGGAAGAGCCCTGATTAAAAAAAGATCGCTGCTAGATACGTGGGCTGGAAACTGCTGACAATGCACTTTCTGCTACTGGTGAAAATGAATGGTTAGACACTAGTCGATAGTTATTAAGAGACTTTGGATGATCGTGTGCTCTCCACAGCTTATACACCATCTATCCGTCTTGTAGGGACACTGTTGGCTCTAACTGATGAATTAAAAATGAAGAGGACAATACACTGAAATGGTCTTTAGAAGTATATACTGGCCCCCACTCAGTCATAACAAAATGTATCAACTGCCTTTAGAATGTAGACTGGGAAAAGAAGCTACAAAAAATGCATGCTTTTATTTTGAAGTGGATTTTTTTGTATGTATCGGATTACCATCCATTCACACTTCTGAGCAGTAGGTGGCGATGATGCCCTGTATTGCTAACATACACCTTTATCACCATTTTACAAAGGGCATGTATGTACGTTTGATTAAACCCCCAGCATCGACACCTGCTGGTAATTTTTGTTTATTATTAAATGTGTTTTCTTGTGTTGGCGTACTGTGATACTCTCCACTATCTCAGGTTAATGCTATACCATCTTTTCATTCGATACATTTCGGAAGTTCCGAAATTTCTTCTTTATTTGGGTCGCGGTCCGTCATGACGGGATAACGGTGGGTGCCTGAGCCAGACCAGCTCAGAACCACTGGATCTGTGCCAACACTGAAGACAATGATGCCCGGTACTTCTACTGGGTGGACTTTGGAAGATGTAACTAGGAATACAAGGAATAGAAGAATAATATAAAATATATATTTTTTTAATATGATGCATGCAGCAGAGTCTAATTAATTAATTAATTAATCCATGCTGGATATGGGCAAGAACAGGAATCTTAGGCAGACTCAGACAAAAGACCGTACAAAGTAAACTTGAGATGTTGCCATTAAACTTGCATCAGCACTTCCTGCCGGACAGAACTACACAGAATCTGCAGACGACTTATTCACTTGACTGCATCTACTCATCAGACTCCTCCAGCCTGACATGGGGGTTCGAGTTGGAACAGCACACCCTGTTCTCGTAGCAGGTACTCGGCTTAGCAAAGGGGCAGGGAGCTGAGGCAACAAGGCGAAAGGAGCGTTGACATTAGAGTGAAGCAAAATCACAACATCTGTGATGTGAGGTGGGATGACAACTGCTTGGTCAATTACTACGCTCCACACCCGGCATGACAAGGTCTCGGGGGGGGGGGTCTGTACACTGACGTGAATAGACCATCCATTGTGAGGATCACATTGGTGGAATTGACTTGCATCGGCGACTCACAATAGGATTGTCAATGCTTGGTTGGTTGTGCATAGAACCTTTTAGAGTTCTATGCACCAGATAGTGGTTTTTAGAAACCACTATCTGGTTTCTTGCCCTGAGGAGACTGTAGTCCCTACAGAAAGACGAATATTGGCTTCTGAAGACAGTATTTGCGACTCACGCACCAGATTCTTTCAATTTGACCCAAACAAATATGGCATCTATTGAATGAGACAACTCTTCCAAGCAAAGTGTGGTGCTTTCAAGCCTAACAGGGAAACTGAAGCACTGGTAAGAACAAAGTGCTTGCCCCTCATGGCAACATGTGCAACCTGCAACTGAAACTGTGATGAGTCACCTACAAGGATGGTATGGAGCTAATGGGTGTTTTGATGGGCCAACTAAAAGGGATCACTTCTGGTGCTAACACTGGCAAGCAAGAGATAGAGAGGGAGGGAGGCAGACAGTCAGGCAATGGTTGGACAAATCTGAATCAGGTGGCCACTCCAGTATTGGCTAATTAATGTGAAACACTATAGTTATTACTGCAGGACAACACCTACTAACATTAACATAACACAGCATTGTGTGCAATCCCCGATTGGAGTTACAATCTGTGTTATGGCCCGATGGGATGGGTGTTGGAAGTGAGACTAATAGCAGTACTGGCATTTCCCTATGAATTTGGGTTGAATGTCACTATTGGTACAACAGCTGAATGAGGTAGAGTGACGTAAAAGCCTCTCATTAGCATATTGATCAAGGAGATAATGACCCATTGGGAATCTGAGATCTTGTTTGTTCAGTAAAATACGTTAAATTTGGTGCTAGCTGTTGATATCTGTGTGCTAAACTCCGGAACTAAAGTCCGGAACTAGTATAGCGACATAACAGGCCATCAGCACATATGAGTTGGCTCACAGTGAGCAGGAGAAGACGGACTCTAAGA
>JAFBJT010108913.1:41022-55174 GCA_016785325.1 Chascanopsetta lugubris
CGCCCCCCCCCCTCCCCTCCCCTCTCCGCCCCTCCCCTCCCCAGTCTTTGAAGAACGCAGTCATGTGCGGCGGCGGCCGTGCGCCTTCATCCCCGTCCGATGAGCCAGATCAGCGCAGAATGTGTACTTAACTTAGGGAAGGTCGAGTGTTTTGGAGACGTGGGTTTACGGCGCTCAAAGGGACGTGCCCGTAAACACATGTGTTTTGAGTGATGAAAGACGCCAAGTGGCGCTTGAAGACATGGGAGACTTTGCGAGAGTGACTTGTCCCCATGTCATCTGATACGGGCTGTCTGTGCTTTCAGGGCACACGCAGTTTGTTTACCCAGCGACTCTATGGTTTATTTGACCGTGCGAGAGCCACTGCCACTCATTAACACCATTCACAGGTTCAGGTCCATGCGCCTTGATCTGCAGCTCCGAGGTCAAGTGCGATCATGAGGCGGAGCTGGAAGACACGGAGGGGACGGGTATCGAATGTTCAAGTTCGTTACCGTGGCGTCTTCGAGTCGGCGACGACCGTGTGGATCAGACACAAAGAGAATGCGGCAAAAAATGATTTCGAATTGATTCTTTTAATTACGGAAACACTGACAACGGTGTTCCGCAATGTTTTGATTGGGTTTGGGCCATTCGTCAAAATCTGGTTTTCAGGGACTGAAAGGTTTTTAAAATGCTTTAAAAAACAAAGCCTCTGAGAGGATGTGGTGACAGTGATAACATTATTCACTCTTTGCAGTCAGATGAGAAGCAGTGATGTAGTTCCTGTGTAACCGGGAAGAGACGGCTCTGCCTGGGCCACACTGGCTGCGTGAGCACCAGAGAACAGCAGCATTGTTGTAGTGTCAGTTGTTGGTTGTTCACACCGGCTGCGTGTTCAGCAGCACAGCGTCAATGTGTTGGTTATGATTGTGTACGTCCTTCTGATTCATGTTTAAATGCTGGACTCCAGCGAAAACATGGTGGTCCAACATGGCGTCTCTGTCTAGAGGAGCTTCCTCCTGATGTATAACAAAGGTCTCATTCGAGAGGAAATGAAAACAATTTGTTGTTTCAGGCGACTTTACTACTCTTAAAAACATCAAAGTTCACTTGAATTCTTCACACTGGACCTTTAGATTGTTCTAAACATCTTCTGTTGGCCATAACACATATACATTTTTTATAAAGTAGAATGTCTGTGATTGCGAAGGACATAGCGTCCATGAAGAGGCGGAGCAGAAGTAGAGCTGGGGCGAGCCTATGGTGCTGTCACAGTATTCACAGAATGTGTCAGGTCGGCCCAGATGTCGCTCAATAGGCCACACCCTTAATTACGCACCATTTCAAACCTCAGTAGAATAAAAATACCTGACCACCCTGTGAACTGCACGTTTGTCCACATTGGACTAACCCGTCAGCCCCAGAGCTTGTTGTTTGGATTGAACCAAAACAAAATCAAACAGATTCTCACTCTTAGTGGCAACATGTACATTTTGCAAAGATAATAAACTGTCACTTGTACCGAGCTGTGATTTCCAAACACAAAGGACAAACAGCAGAAATCACTCATCTCTGCCTCTGAATGACATTTTCTTATCTATTACTTTGCACGTCACCAAACTGGTCTGCCCAGCATCATATCTGTCGGAGCGAGGTCCGAGCGCTCGCTGCATCCGAGCATACGTGTGTCCTTGCGGCTCGTCCAGTTTTGCCCGTTTCCAGCTGTGAGACAGAAAACGTCTTAAAATTCCTCCCCAAACAAAATTAAATACTTTCCCCTTTTCTTGGAAAGCACAATGTTCTCCGGGCCTTCGTAAAGTTAATGTCCTCGTGTAGTCACAGCCACAGCCATAAACTCGGGGCTGCAGTTTAGTGAATAGTTGTGGTCCAGTTAAAAACAACAAGTCGGTGTTGACTTTTGACCAAAAGTCACCCGCGGCATTAAAGTCCAATATCTCATGACCCGCTCCTCCACTTTGAACTCCTGCCTGCTCCTCCCGTGAAAACATGGAGGTCATGTAAAAAGGCCCGAGACACCTGAGACATTACGATGTTATTTCGAGGCATTACAGGACGGTTCCATCAAATTATATCAGCGCTGTGGAATGACTCCTCAGAAGTAAATAAGGGATCCTAAAACCAGGGGACGGGGGGGAGGGGGGGGAGGGTGAGGGGGTGTTTAAAGCCCTGTATATCCTGTGGTAAATCCCTTGTAGATTGTTGCTCCCGCACATTTTAAGTTTCCTCATCAAAGTCTCGGAGCGTCACGCAGCAGCACGAGACAGGGCCGGGGGGCTTCCCTTATGACTCTCCATGTGTCTGTCTCGGCCTTTATCGCCTCACCCACCAGCAGCATACCAGGAGAGGCTGCCGAGTACACAGTCCTCAGCCCACTTCCTGCGCAGGATACAAAGCTGGGCTTTTATGTGCCAAAAGCTGTCTGCAGGAAAAATAAGGGAGCAAGTGAAAAAAAAAGGAAAAAAAAGAAAAGATGGCTAGATGAATGAGACGCATCCCAAATGAAGCCCTGTCTCTCAGAAGTTGCGAATGAGCCATTTGAAAACATGACAAGATAAGGCGAGATTATCCGCTCAGATTTGGGGCTCGGCCTCGTATCATTGGGTTTCAAAGGGCTGCCGTGTGGTGATGGGAGAGGTGAGCCCCGTTCTTCTGCTTCTACAACATACAACTCCCCCCCTCCCATACACACACACACACACACATACACACACACACACACACGCCCCCACGCCCCCATGTCCATGCGCCATGTGCTGTAATTGATCCAAATCTGTTGTCCAGAAAGACAGATAGGGATCAGAGCAGGTAGCATGAAGTAGTGCTACACGTGGCTGCTGCCATTCGTCATCATCGTGTGATAAGAGCAGATGTTTCATGTCGGGGAGGAGAACTCCTGCCGCTCTGTCTCCAGCCTCTCCTCAGACATCACTTCCTGTAGCTGTGATCGCACCAACCCTTCAATAACGACACGCTGATATCTTTATCTTTGAGACGTCGACGGTGAAACATTAAAGCTATGATGAGACTGAAACGTACGTCCTGACTCAGCACAAATCTGAGACCTCTGCCTGTTTCATGTAGAGATGAAGCTGTTGTTTGACAGATGGATAGAAAGGGGACGATCAATACTCATCCAGTGTGTGTTTGGGTGTGTGTGTGGGTGTGTGTGTGTGTGTGTGCATGTCATTTGTGTGTATTTGTGTGAATGTGCAAACACAATGTAAATTCCAAAAAACATTACACAGGATTTAGTGACATCTAGAGGTGAAGTTGCATGTCACAGCTGAACACCACTCAAAGTTACTCTTCCATCCCATCATATCAATCTCAAGAGATGTTAAGATGATCCATTCTTGGCTCCTGTAAAAACATGGTGGTGCAACATGGCCGCTTCCACACAGAGGACCCACTAGTGTTGTAAATTTAAGGGCTCATTCAAGAGAATCGTGGGAAAAAAAAGACCTTATTTTATTTTTCATTCTGTTATTTCCTGAAATTGAAAAAATAAGTTATCTAAACTTCACACACTGGACCTTTTAATTAACTTCTTCTTCTCTTTCATCTCTGTGAACAAAGACTTTTCCTCTCAGTCACAGAACAGTGTTGGACCGATGACTCAGCTGTTACTTAATCGTGTTAATCCCTCTGATTTGTTATAATTTGTTGTTCCTATCTCTCACTTTATCTCAGGATTGAAGAAAACATTGAGCTTTAGAGGCGTTAGATGAAAGAATGTATCACTTTGAAGAGATCAAAGCTCACTCTCCCCCAGCTTCTTACGTCCAGTTGTGATGCTAAGCTAAAATAATCCGTCCTGGCTCCAGCTCTCCTGGATTCACATCCATCGTTGGACTCTTTTACGAGCACAAATATGAGATGAGCTTACCCTTCCTAAAATGGTTAATCCATCAGGTCGGAGTTCAGGCCTGTAATTCCCTGAATTTGGAAACTGCACTTCCCATTAACCTGATATCTTGATTAGATCCCATCTGCCTGGTCAGCACACACACGTCACAGTGCCACAGCGTTTGTTTGAGACGAGGTGGAGCTGACGACAGAACCACGACTACGTCCGAAGTCTCCCGGCAGAGGCACAGAAGTGTTTTCCAGTGTCCTTCGAACACCTCACCTGACTCTGCCCTGTGAGGCTGGACAAGGGAACCCTCTGAGGGGACTGTGGAAATTAAAGGTGCATTAAGGAAATACGTTTTTAATGCTGTTATGAAAAATTATAAAAGCTAAAACTCAGCCCCTGGTCAGCTGTTTAGCTAATGAGCGTCCGTTGCGTCGGTAGTAGGTAGTTGGTGATGGACAGATAAAAGGATAGATGGGTAGATAGATATGTAGAAAGGGTTTGAGCCCGTAGGAGAACAGAACAGCAGGAAAGACAACGAAGAATAAAAACAGTGAACAGAGTGAAAAGAAGTGGAAGACAGTACTACAGAGGGGGCGGCAGTGGCTCGGTGGAGCAGTCGTCTATGGAGAGCGAACATCACTGGTTCAAATCCCGCTTGCAATTTGCTGCAGTGTCACTGGCTGATACTCTGAAAGGCCCGATGTTTACTGATAGATACTGGAAAAGCTACTGGATAGTTCTGGAAAAGCGGATGAAAATGACATGACGATACCAGATAAACGAAAGCTAACACGAGACCAAACTAGCTGAACAATCCCTACAATTGAGTTGAATTAAAATGATTCGCATAGCGTCTGCGTTCACCAGCTTAATACCAGAGGGCTTAAAGTCGCAGTTAGTTCTGGATGGTGGCACATGAGCGAGAGCACGCCGTCACCACAGGTGTCGCCAGAAACAACCCGTTGGTGGAAAGCCAGCACTTCATCACTCTCATCTGGATCACACGGTGGACATTCAGCTCCATATTCCCGCTCGTTTCCCTGTAAACATCTGTATCATTACGTCCATGTGTTTCCTGCCTGAGGGCGTCAGCGTGGCGTCCGTCCAGAAAACCCGAGTTCGATTCCTGACGCACGAGGACATCGGACGTCTTAACGAGATATCGGAGAGAGGGGATTTACACATGTGGTGAGCAGCCACGCACTTGGGGCACGGCCGCCTCGCTCAGATGACCTTAACACCGCCGCCGGAATTTGGCCGTTTATTGTGGCTCTAATGATTTCACTGCGATTTAAAACCGCTTTCATGTCCGTTCGAATGTTTACTGTTCCATGTTTGTCGGCGGTAAACCGCACTAAATCAGCTCTGTCGGAGCGGTGCCGGCTCAGACTGCTTGTGGTGCCTGTGGTGGTGTGCCAGCCAAACACGTTGTTCTAATGTCAGTCTGAGCTGGACATGATTTACAGAGTCAATATCCAGCTCATGTTTCCTACAGATCCGCATGTTGGAGTAGGTGTCGTGTTGTTCAAACGGCTCACGGCTCAAGTCCGTCCGCTGTAATAATGGAACCCTGGAATCAAACCGAGATTCGGAATCAGATAAACGTGTTCCATGCGCTGGAAGGGCACGGTCTCCCGACCTTTGCCGCGACGCAGGCACAAGCACCGTTCCGTCCCTGCAGCTGCTCCAGACGTCCGGCTCTGCTTTCCGCTGATTCATGACTTCGATTCGTTCGTCCGAGCCCTTCATTTGATTTGCGACACACAATCGACGCGGCACTTCTTTGCTCCCGCTCCAACGCGAATGGCGACGGGACTCGTGCACATGCAAGGAATTACACGGAGGCTTTGGTTCCAGTAAAACGTTGGTGCGCAAATTTGTTATGGAAAAAGTGAGCGCAGCTTTAATTGTTCTCGTTCTGGACATTATGCAAAAACTCGTGAGGTTTCTTTTTTTTTTTTTATAGCGAGGACATTTCTATTTAATTATGGACGCGACATGTGGCGCTATTTTTGCGAGAAAACGTCTTCAATGTGAAAACAAGAGACTCATGGTTGATTGAGAATAAATAGGGAGAATAATGACACCGTCATTATGTCTGCAGACTCACGTCGCTGCAGGACAGAGACGTTATAGAATGGCTTCAGTGTCCACCACAAAGACACGCTGACACCAGACCGCACGTAAAGATGGACGTAGCGCCTGTGATCCACAAAATGTGTGGGCCGAGGTGTCACTCAAGAGGCCACGCCCTTAATTATTCACACTTTCAAACCTCGATAAACAGGAAAAATGTGACTGATTGAGACTGAAGCAGTAGTTTGTACCAGGGGTTAAATTCAGCTCTAAAGTTAAACCATTTTAACATGGGAGTCTATGGGGATGGACTTGCTTTTGGAGCCAGCCTCAAGTGGCCACCCTGTGAACTGCAGCTTTTTCTCATTGACCTCATCTGTCAGCCCCAGAGGACGATGCTGTTTGGCCCATTCTTACAATGTTTCCACTGAGAACTTATCTCGCCGCATATCTGACCACGTTCTGAGATTCATGTGTGAGATCCCAGCTGCAGATTCTAACGCCGTCAGTCACAAGAAGTCAAAGGAGCGACATTTGTTTTTGATGTTCCTCACTTCAAGTGCATTTTTGAAAAGCTCATTGTTATGTCTCTTTCCAGAAGCCACGAAACACGCAGTTCTCCAAAAGCACTTTTTATCAAAAAGCAAAATCAACCATTGCACGGTTTCCTTCAGCGTCATTACAGACATGTTTGCAAACATCGACATATTTCTGGATTTGCTGCATTTCTGCAGCGACACTCTCAGACGCGCTGCTACGTTTGTAACCTGGGTCTGAACTGAGCCTTGTTTTCGGTCCGATCAGGATTCTACACAGCACTTAGGTCAAACGCTGATTAGCAATTTCAGAGCTAATGTGGAGGAATTTACTGAGCCCGACTGTTAAGAGTGTTGTTTTCAGGCGATGTAGAGCCTCTCTCAGGGCCGATAAGCAGGAATATAAAAAGCATTTTATTTGACTTGTAAACAGCTTGCTGCAATTTGAGCCGTGGTGCATCAATTAGACAAATTGCTGTGATCACGTTCACGAGGGCGTTTTTGTGAAACTGCCAAACCTCTGCAACGCAGGCTAATGTGGCTCAAGGTTTTAGTTCCCGCACAGAAAGGTGCAGATCTGCTACGTGCCTCCATATTATGTCAAAGGTGTCGCATTTTGCTATTTTAGGTGCATTAAAGGTGCAGTGTGTAAGATTTGGTGACATCTAGTGGTGAAGTTACATGTTGTAGCCATCACCTCCCCCTCCCCCTCCTGAGCACGCAGGAGAACCTATGGTCGACATCGGTTGTCATTAAAACTCCAAATGGGTTTAGTATGTCCACTCTGGGCTACTGTAAAAACATGGCGGCCTCCACAGAGAGGACCCGCTCCTCATGTACATATACATCAAGTGTAATAGAAAAAATATAGTTGGAAATGTCAGTATCTAATTGTTTTGTTGCATTTTCCACCAACATGACCCAAATCGTACACCTGCACATTTAAGATTCCAATCCTCCACAACACAGGGGGCGCTCTTTACCACCCTCCTTTTGAACTCTACCACCCATTTTAGCAGAACTTTAGTGTCTGTAGCAGTCACAGTCTGATTTGTCAGTGGGCGGGGACACGTGCTGCATCCGCTGAGAGCAGCTGACCAATCACAAGAGACTAAGGCTCGACCGGCCAATCAGAGCTGTCTCTGGGCCCGTCCGGGGCCATGTTCCATAGAATTCAGATGTGAACGGCTCCATTACCCCCACGCCACCGAAAAGTGGATGTGCTGTCCCGTCTCTCGAGCCGAACGCGTGTCTGAGTACCTTTCCCGTGTTGAGTGCAGGTGTCCTCTGCTCAGCAGGTGTACCCGTGCAGCAGTGATAAGGAGTGCACCGTGGGCAGCTACTGCCACAGCCCTCAGCAGGCTCCCTCTCGCTGCCTCACCTGCCGCAGGAGGAAGAAGCGCTGCCATCGGGACGCCATGTGCTGCCCCGGGAACCGCTGCAGCAACTGTACGTCCCCGACACACNNCACACACACACACACACACACACACACACACACACACACACACACACAAACTCTCTCTCTCGCTCTCTCTCTCTTTTTCTCTCTATGTGTTTTGACAACATGAATCTGATTTCTTGCCCAGAGGAGGCAAATCAATTTGAATAATGCTCAACACATGCTGTTATACATAGATTCTTGAACTACAGATGAACTGTTTCAAACTGATGCCCGGAGGTTAGGATTACACAAACCTGCATGTTGTCTCAATCAACAGAGAGAATAGCGGGAATATCTATATTCATATTGAGCAGATGCTTATAGAACCAAAGAGGGGACATTAAACAAGCTGCAGGACCAATGAGAAACCGGTCTGGATTGCATTGTGTTTTCAGGATGGTAGTGTCAGAGAGTGGTAGCAGCTTATGTGGAGGATCACTGCCCAGTTGATCAGACACGCCCACTGAACCGCTCTGTGCCGCAAATATGAACGAAAAAATAATAGAGTGGGTTCACAGTCGATTCTACACTCTTGAATAGAGCTCAGAATAGTAGAATAATACAAATAGATAATCAGCATATCGCACGGCGGCATGTAGGCGTGGTCAAAACCAAGTGCCAGAGTGGAGAGAGGTGAATCGGAGAGAGAAAGGTTATTTCACTGAATGTTTATGTAGCATGGTTGTTGCTGCAGCACCGGCAGGACCGAGCACTCTAGTTGCTGTTGATTCATTAGGATTTTAGTGCGCAGGCATCGTCAGGGAATAGTCAGAATAAGGCAAAAAAAAAACCCTCTCCAGTAATAGATACTTACAGCAGGATAATGCACCGTATCCCAAAGCTGAGATCAACTCAAAGTCCTTTCCTGAACTCGGCCATGAGTTCAGTTGACTCGAAAAAAGCCTCCACAGCTGCTAGATCTAAAACCCAATCGAGCACCTTTGAGATTGGGTCCGACGGGGCCGCCTCTGCAAATACAAAGAACCCGTGTGACGCTCTCAGGTCCATACGGAGTAAGGTATGGTGTAGGTCAGGTGTACCTAATAAAGTGGCCAGGGGCGGTGGAGGCGGTGGCAGGAGGAGACCTGCCTTCATGGCTGTGGTTGGCTCTCGTCAGCTCCAGGCGTCTGACCTCGTCCCTCCTCCGTCTGCAGATATCTGTGTCCCCATCTCAGAGAGCGTCCTCTCACCTCACCTCTCGGCGCTGGACCAGCACAACAAGTTCTCCACCAAGGACCAGAACTGGAGGAAGAAGCAAACCAAGCACCCCCTCAAAGGTGAGTCTTGGACCTGAATGTCACTACGCCGGCGACACTAGGGGGCGCCCTGCGCCGCTCCAAACAGGTGATGTGGCGGCCTTATGCCAAGATGACTTAAAGGTGCCAGGTGTGTGTAAGATTTGGTGACCTCTAGTGGTGAAGCTGCGTGTTGTGTCCATCACCTCAGCCTCACCCTTCTGAGCACGCAGGAGAACCTATGGTCGACTTCAGCTGTCATTAAAACCCAAACATTATTAGTACGTCCACTTTTACTACCGGAAAAACATGGCGGCCTCCACAGACAGGACACCCCTCCTCAAGTAAATATATATTAATAGGCTCATTTTAGGGTCAAGGGGGGGGGGGAGTAAACACTGAGGTGATTATAAATTCATGAAAACGTCAGTGTGTAATTGTTTTGTAGTATTTTTAGAAATGAGAAAAATGACCAGAATCGTACACACTGCACCTTTAAAATCAAAGTGGGTCGTCTGTGGCCCCCGACACCTCTGTTTTGGACGTATCCTCCGCACACCCCCCCCCCCCCCACCAGCCCCCCCACACACCACCACCTCTGCCCCCCTCTCTCCCACCACCACCACCACCATCATCCCCAAACCAGGTCTGGACGGCCGAGTCGCTCTGTCGCTCACAGTCTGACCGCGTTCTCGGGCGCCGCCAGTCCACAAACTATGTTGATAATTACCCCTCTGCTCATGTGTCGGTGTCTGTGAGAACCCAGAACACGGCGCGGCGGCGGAGCCCAGAGAGAAAAACCACAATGCCCCTGCTGTTTGTGAAGCCGTGCAAACACTCTCACTGACAGCGCACATTGTGTAGCGCACAAGAGAAAACCACAGAATGTGAATTGGCATGATTATGGCTAATAACACAGCGAGAGCCCTGCTCGGCGCTCATGTCACCTGATTTAAGGTAACGTGAAGGGCTGCCCGTAAAGTAATGGATTTTAATGAGACGTCTAAATGACTCACCTCTAATGCGCTTTCAAGACGCTAAAATCAATGTGAACACAGCGGTGACATTTTAACGCGCTATAAATAAGGCCCTTTAATTTCATTTGTGCTCACTCCCTCTGCCCTCGACCTTATTATGTTATAATGGACGGACACGCTAAACATCTGGGGGCGGCACGGACTGTGGGGCCGAGTTTGACCAATAGCGTGGCTGCAGATTATCTTGAGTGACTGAGGGCAGTTATTTATATTTACAGTTACAAATTCATTTTAGTTGATGCTTTTATCCAAAGAGACACGCATCTTAACGCTCGATGGAGAGGGCGGGGAATTGAACCAACAACCCCATGCATTCAAAGTGCATGCGCTACCACTGAGCTACACCCATCCCAAATATGACACTTTACAATCGTGTTAATCAAACAATTACATTTCGCAGAATTTTGCTTTACTCCAAAGCCATATACATCTGAGGGTGAATGGAGAGGCTGGGAATTGAACCCACCACCTCATGAATTTAAAGTACAGTAAAGTACCTCACCGCTGAACTACACCGACTTACACTAATAATACAATCCATTGTATCACAAGCTCAACAACAATATTCTTCATACAAATGTTCACCAAAAACTGTAATGTACCATGTGTTGGATTTAGTGACACCTAGTGGTGGAGTTGCATGTTGCAGATGAATACCCCCCCCCCACCCCACCCCCCTCCACAAGGTGAACCTATGGCTACTGTAAAAACATGGCAGTGCAACATGGCCGCCTCTGCGGAGAATCCATAAAGCTCATTCTATGGTCATGTAAATGCCAACTCATGTGTTTATACACATACAAACGTCTTTATGATCATGTTGTGTTTATTTTCTGCCAATACAAATGGAATTAATTTGACCTCAGTCCTAAACACCGGACCTTTAAACTGTCGATACAAGTCTGAATCACAAAGGGATATAATCAAATTAGCCCTCTCAGCTTATTTTAGAATAATTACGATGAAAAGAATGAAAGAAATATGGCGGAACCATTGAAGGCAGTGGAACACATTTGTTTTTCGAAGAACACTGACATGGCCTTTGGGCAAGTTTTATGTGAGGAACCTTGAACAGTATTTGAAACAGAAAGTGCAGGAATGCTCCGGCAACACAATGTGAAGCGAGCGGCCGTCAGTGTTGTTGTTGTGGGTGGAATATCTACGTAATGTGGTGAGTGAAAACAGAAAGTGGGAGGAGACACAGCTGCAGCAAATAGACAGTTCTGTGTTTTTTTTAGTTTAAAAAAAAAAAAAACTTTCTCTGATTGTTTAAAAACACAACACAGACACTGATCAGCATCAAAGTACCGAACATTAGACTCAGTAAAGAGGCGACACCCATAATCAATGAGCAGATGGTTGTTGTTGTTGTTGTTGTGTCTGTGATCCTCGGTGACTGGTTTGAGTGGTAAAGCAGCTTTGGGAGAGATATTCACATATTGAATTCATAGGAAAAAATCTGGATGAATAAATTGAGTGAATCATGCATTTTTGATACTGACCTCCTCCCTAGAATATATGAATAGAATCGAATAAAACTGTTTATTCCCATGTGGGAAAATTGTGGCATAGCAGTACAAACAACAGGGACAGAGTGAGACAAACAATCACTGATGATTGTGACACTACAACTACTTCTGCTATATATATATGTACACACACACACACACACACACACACACACACACACACACACACACACACACACACACACACACACACACACACACACACACACACACACACACGAATATGAACGAATGCTCCAATGAAACTGGGAGTGGCAGTAGCTCGGTTGGACTCAGGCTTGGAACCAGAGGGTTGCCGGTTCAGGTCCCGCACAGACAAAGTGTGTGGAGTGGTAGCTGGGGGAGGTGCCATCTCCTCCCCCTGAGCATTGCCGAGGTGCCCTGGAGCAAGGCGCCGAACCCCCAGCTGCTCGGGGCGCCTGGATATGGCCGCCCCCTGGTCTCCATGAGTGCGCTGAACATAGGTCCTGTTCGTTGCACATCAATAACAACAACAACCTTCCTCGGACTAGTGAAGGTCGTCTTCTTCTTCTTCTATAAACTACGGGGTTACATGTGTATTCTACCAAAGGGCCGTCCAACAGGGACAGTCCTTTGTCCTTTGTCCTCCCCGGCCTCAAATGTCCAACCAGCTCCACGTTTCATGTTGAAAGCTTCACGTTGTCTCTCGTGCCACAGTGGAGGTGAAACGCGAAGAAAGGATCCGTAAACGTGTCCGTGTGCCACGCAGCGCAATGAGCAGTCATCACACATTTCCTCCTCTTTAAACTCCAGAGACGCTGCCTGGTTTATAATTTCACCCGGGTCTTTCAAGTCCCTGATGAAGCATTTGTTTCTGTTTTCCTGGCGGCGGTTTATTTTATTGTATTTTTTTTTTTTTTAAACCTCTGCCAACTGGGCTGTCCAGTTCGGGGTGATGGATGCCGTCTGCTGCCTCACCACTCATCCTCCTCTTCCTCTACACCCTCTCTCCCTTCAGGGCACGAGGGCGACCCCTGCCTGCGCTCGTCCGACTGCTCGGACGGCTACTGCTGCGCCCGCCACTTCTGGACCAAGATCTGCAAGCCGGTGCTGCGGCAGGGCGAGGTGTGCACCAAGCAGAGGAAGAAAGGCTCGCACGGCCTGGAGATCTTCCAGCGCTGCGACTGCGCCAAGGGCCTCTCCTGCAAGGTGTGGAAAGACGCCACCTCCTCGTCCAAGTCCCGGCTGCACATATGCCAGAAGATCTGAAGCGGAGGCAGCTGCTGTCGGCACACGGGCCTCCGTCCCCGTCTCCGTCTGCCAGGGAAACGTCTTTTTGAGAGGACGGGCGGAGGCTGCGTTGGAGAGGAGGAAGGCGCTAAGGACAGAGACTAACGAGGGACAGAGACTGGGCCGAGTGGGTTCGAGCGCGCCGCTCGCAAAGAATGGGAATGCTTTAAAATGTGTTTGCTGTGAGTCTTCCGTCCCTGCATTCGCACACACACACACACACACGCACGCACGCACGCACACACATGCACCGTCTCTCACACACACACACACACACACACACACACACACCTCACAGCCGGACATTCAGGGAGTTAGCCACAAGATGCTACGCGGAGGCAGCAACTGAGACTATTGACATCGAAGCCATATGGTTAGCGCACGGCACAACTTCAACCAAAGTCCTTTTGTTTCAAACTAATATCCAACGACACCTGAATTCACAAACACTCTCTGTTGGAAAGTCACCATCCAGCTCACACGGTAACAAAGTCCAGACCCGTATATAAATACCAGCCCTGTCAAACCAGGACGTAGTCGCACACACCGTTCTCTCAGGCCCGACTCTCTCTCTCTCTCTCTCTCTCTCTCTCTCTCTCTCTCTCTCTCTCTCTCTCTCTCTCCCTCCCCTACATCTGGAGCATCGGCTCCGTCGCTCCCACGTTTCAGCCACGAGAGGAGAGAGAGTAACGCCGTGTGTCCGTGGGTCTTTCCCACCCAGCAGCGATCTATTGTCACACACCGCGGCGCAGGTTCATTTGGTTCCTTTTCGTTCTTTGTGGCCGGGCGAAGGTGCGAGCTCGGCCGCAGACTCAGTGGTTCCGATAGCAGACGGAGAGCGAGAGCTGCTTCTGCTTTTTCAATCACTGGATTCAAGGATTCGATGGAAGTGCAATGTTTTCCGTCGGCGAAGCCAGAACGAGCGATCGGACACGTGAGAGGACGGGTTAGATTTACAAACGCGCGCCACAGACCTCATGTGTTCACAGAGGGAAGCGGCGTTTTGTTGACGGTGCACGCTCCTGTGTACTATTCTGTTTTTTGTTTTTTGTTTTTTTTCGCAAAACATCAGAGGTGAATTGCAGCGTGGTCCAAGTATCATTTGTTCTTTACAGTGAAACGTTTATTCAAAATCTCAAAATGAAACTATCAATTATTTCCCCCTTTCTTTCCTTTGCATTTTTG
>JAFBJT010108913.1:72746-85676 GCA_016785325.1 Chascanopsetta lugubris
ACCATGGCTCTGAAAGCGGACTCGGAGGACATGGACTACAAGCAGCCGGCTCCCATCGAAGTTTTCGCCAGCAGGTCCACGCTGCACGGCATCTCGCACATGTTCACCTACGAGCGGATGTGCATCAAGCGCACCCTGTGGATCCTCTTCTTCCTGGGCTCCCTAGGCGTGCTGGTGCTGGTGTGCGTGGACCGCGTGCAGTTCTACTTCCAGTACCCGCACGTCACCAAGCTGGACGAGGTGGCGGCGCCGATGATGGTGTTCCCCTCCGTCACCTTCTGCAACCTCAACTCCTTCCGCTTCAGCCGGGTGACCCGCAACGACCTGTACCACGCCGGGGAGCTGCTCGCCTTGCTCAACGGCAGGTGGGTGTGCGCGTGTTGGTGTGTGTGTGTGTGTGTGTGGGGGGGGGGGGTCATCATCACGCACTGGTGTCTCCCTATCTTTGATTTCTTGTAACACTCACGCACACACACTCACAGACACACACACAGCCTCACACACACACACTCACAGACTCACACACACATTCACAGACTCACACTCACAGACTCACACACAGCCACTCCACTATGCATGATCAGACAAAACCAGAATGTGCACACCAGTGGGGCCCCTCACCCTACACACACACACACACACACACACACACACACACACACACACACACACACACACACACACACACACACACACACAGAGGCTCCATGGTTAGGATTTGTCCTCAGGGAAAACCCATCTGGGAGGATTTAGCAGTTGTTGATTCAGGATTTCATTGTGTCCATCGCGCAATCTGAGGCAACAGTGGTGAAATTAAGACAGAGGGCAAAAAAAACAACGAATATTCAAGGAGTATTCATCCTGAAGTCAATACTTAAACCCTCAGTGCCAGAACCCACTGTATAAACACTGAGTTTCAGTCAACAGTTTCCGAGTTGATAAACAAGGGGGGAAGCCCATCGTTAGAAATGGGTGGTGTATTTATCAAACTTTGAGGCGGCAGTCAAGTGTTTTGCTGACGATGATGCGAAAAGTAACAAATAGTTTTGCGCAACAGTTTTCCAAAGAACTTGCTCACGGACGAAAGAGGAACCGCATATGATATGGTTTGTTTGCGTGATTGACGTATTTGGTAGTGAAGTTGTATGGGAGGGATGCTTTTTTTTAATTGACAGCTAGTCGTGATCAAATCTAGCTTTTTGTCTTATTAGCTGAAACTTAAAACTCATTTATTTCGTATAACTTCAAATACTGTGTCACTTCATCTCTTCATGTCTTGGTTTTACTTTTTACTTATGTTTCATTTTCCAATCATCTTTTTGTTTTCATCATTTTTACCCAGTTTAGCTCTTAACGCCAAGCAGTGTAGTGCCTTTTCCCCCTTCTGTGCCTCCTGTAACTTTTATCTACATAATCTACGTTTTTCACCTGTTTTTATTTATGTTCTGTTTCTATTCTTTATTGTAAAGCGATTTGGGCGGCCACTGGTGTTGTGACGCGCGATATAAATAAAGCTGGATTGATTCAATCATCAGGTATGAGTTGTGCCTTGCAGCCCAAGTGCACTATTGAATGTAAGCACACCTGACCTGCTTTTGTACAGGCCTGATTGACAGATGACCAAACTCATCCTCCGCTAATATCATAATGGAATGCAGCTGATTACAGCAGCTAGTTGTTGCCGCCCTTGTTCAGACGCGTCCTCACAGTTCAGGTGAGATCTTAAATGTCACCTGGAAGTGCCCGGCAGTGTTTTTACAACTGCCTGGCACGTTGTTGTTGTTGTTGCTGCTGCTGCTGCTGCTGCACACTGCGGAGAGATGTTTGGACATGACTGATAGAACATGTGAAATCTTTTATGGGACTGTGCGAGTGTAAACCCCCCCTGTCTGGAGTGGTTGGCCTGGGGGCAGGGTGAAGGGTGCTCGCTCTCTCTCTCTCTCTGGCACTGAGGTGGGAAGCGGCTTCAGAGCAGGCTACTTGATGATGTAGCGATATTGCAGAGTACATGGGATACACATGGGGGCCACGCGGATGAAACCATGTCCAAGGACAGGAAGTGCACCGCTGACATCAATCAATGTCGATACCGCTTTTGATAAGAAGCCGAGGGTGAGAGGGAACACGTTTTCATCACGGTTCGCTCCGATCCCACAGGTGAGAGATAATGGATGAGCCATTTCTAAGTGGGTATGAAATGATGTGGAGGAAACGCGCCGCTGGTGCATTACCTTGCCTCACCACACCACCGTTGGTGGGATACGAATGCCTCAATATTGGATCAGCAGATGAGTAGGTCTTTTTATTTTATTTTTATTTTATTTTTCCCAATCCCCGGCTGATGGAGGGTGGAGAGAGAGAGAGGGAGAGAGAGAGGGAGAGAGAGAGAGAGAGGAGTGTGTGATTCACAGCTGCCATCGCACGCTTCCGCACTCCTTGTTTTTCCCGCCGCGCTTTGATCACTCGCTCTTTCTTTCGGCAGCCGAGGCAACTTCACCGCCGTCAACTCGCAAACTTTAAGACTCCCCCCCCCCCCCAAAAAAAGTATGTCCTCACTTTCACTCGCGCAAGCCGTGCGGCGTATGCTGGTCACGTTCGGCAGCACGGCACAGATGACCGTCCTCCACTCCACATTCTCAGCTGTGTGAAATCCCCCCTACCCACCCACCCCCCCCACCCCCACCCCCACCCCACCCCCCCCCCCCACCCCCATACACACACGTGTAAACACTGCTCACATGCAGAAATCAAAGCCCTGTACACACAGGAGCATGTCTAACTGCCGTTTTGAACACATTATTCAGTGTATTTTTAACATATCGATCCACGCAGCCCGCAGCCTAAGGCTCCGTCGGGGACTGCTACATGCGAGAATGACACAAATTCAATTTCCTCCTTTTTCCTACTGTACATCGCCGCCGCATGACCTCTGCATATGCAGCCGTATTACAGGTGATATAGCCTTACAGGAAAGAAATGGATTCGACCGCCCGGGGCTGCAGCTCCAGAGCCGCCCGGTGTGGATTTCGACCCGTGTCCTTACATCCTACGTGGGATTCGTTTCTCCCATGTTTGCGCGGACGGTCGTAGCGATGCTCCACTAAAACATCCACCTCTGTGAATTGGCAGCTTCGGTTGGGCGAGATTTCCAGAGAGAGATGGTCTGGGGGAAAAAGGCCTCAGGCCGAGAGCGCTGAATACAGAGGAGAGGAACCGTAGAAATGGAGGCAGGTGGCCGCTGCTCCCTGTGATTTTCGGAGGGAACTGGCTTCAGATGGGGGTGGGAGGGGCCACAACGCCGAGGCAATTAACTTGTGTCTCGTAAGCTGGTGATGAACAAGTCTTTATCCCTGTGTAATTAGTGCTGTTTGTTAAGCTACAGACTGATTAACGCTCTCGCTCGCTGTTGCTCGCCCGCTTCCCCTCGGTGACGCACACCCCCTTCCACTTTCGTCAAAAGAATCGGTTTCCGCAAAGCCGCGTCCAGACGAGCGCCGCGCTCCTGAGATTGTGCAGATTATCCTCGGAGCTGCTGAATGCGTGAGCGCAAATATTCGAATAAGAACTCGGAGGGTTTCTGTCTCCGGTCTCCCAAATGCCGGCCAGTCAAATCTGTGCAGAGCAGCCCACGTGTGAATGGTGCAGATCGGTTGCATCAATAAAAAGCGTTGCCATGATGAATAAAAAAAAAAGCTCTTTGATTACTGGATAAAGGCGTAAACAAACCTTGTTTCCGCAGAACTGTAAAGGTTGTGTCCTGCTGCTCATCTCATTCGTGTGTGAAAATCACGACAGCAGCAGATCCTCTAATCACCATGTTTAAGACGAGAGCCTCCCCCTGTGTCACTCTTCATGTGTTAACAACAAACCACCGAGGGAGTCTGAACTAAACGCTCTCGAGATTCTCCATTGAAAACGACACGAGTGGCATTTTATTCGACTATTGCAACTCCCACTCGGGTCTCTCTCGGTGCAGACGTGGTGAAGGCTCTGTGCTTGAATCCAGCTTGTAAATAGAAAACAATTCTGCTTTTAGATTAAACATTGATTGGGTTGAAAGCACTTTATCGGCAAAGATCCTGAAATTGTGCAACCTGCTGTTGGCTGTTTGAAAAAAAAAATAGATAAATAAAAAAAAAAATAACGGCAGGGAGCACAAAGTGTTGTGCTGCTGTGCGACTGCAAAACACATCATTGTCAGGAGGGGGCTGCAGCAGCAGCAGCAGCAGCAGCAGCATCACTGATGTCAGGCTTGTCTCCGATTCGATGAAATTCATAGCAGAAGCGCGACTGACTTCCCCTGAAGTCACACCACCCCGCCGCTCTCCTTTTCACGAAAAAGCAAAACAAACTAACAATGCGTTTGTTTATTTTTTTTTGTTCCTGCCCGTTGGAGTCACACTCGGCCGGGCGGAAAATTGCAAATAAATTGCCACACTTTCATTCTTTTTCTGTGTTGCAAATGCAATTATATGATAATTAACAAAGAGTGAGGTCATCGAGGAGTAGGTGTCGGTAATGTGGCGTTCGCTGCCAAGAAAGCGTCGAATCAGCTCACGGAAGCCACAGAAGCGAGTCTCGTGCTTACACAGTTGTCGAGCGCTAACATGATTCCTGAGCTTGCAAACACGCTGGAAAGTAAGGTGAAGGGGGGAGAGGTGACACAAAAATGTGACGCTCCCGTAACTTTCGACAGCGTTATCCATCTCGGCGAGATCGCGGGTCCTAACCAGGTTTTAAGTGCTGTTTAAAAAGAAAGGACTCGGGAGAGAATGGAGGGGAGCCAGGTCATTATGCTGATAAAGGGAAAAGCCAAGAGATGCTTCTGCAGCTAATTTTTCACGTGGAGTTTAATTTGCATTTTTTTCTGTCTTTATAGAGAAATTGTGAACCAGAGAGAGGTTGAGGTTGAATTCATTCATCGTCAAGGTGCTTAACGGATCAAGCGTGATCTCTTGGATTGGCCACCAGTGCCGGTCAGAGAGCGCTTCCCGCGCACTACCAGCTGATACCTGCCGGATCAAATCACACTGGTCTCTGCTCAGATAGAGTTGCCTCACCCACAGGAAGCACGATTGTCTGTGTTGACACGGCAGTGCTGAACATACGTGTATTCAGCAAGCAGCTCCCTCGCACTCATGTCGACAACATAGACTGTATCTAAAGACGATTTGCTCCCTTCTGGAGTCGGACCCCAGCGCTTACGCTAGGAACCGCGAGTGGTTTCTCTTCCTGTCGCGCTTCGTCTGTCTGCATCGGAGGTTGCCCCTCAGTCAACACCTGAAGCGAGACGGTAAAAGTATGGCTGGTTTGCCTGCTCCTGGTGTAAGTGCACCGAGTGAGGCTCATTCAAGGGTAATGACAGCAACCCAATGTGTGTTCTGGTGATTATACACTCATAACAACTTAAGTAGAGCAATTCTAAATCCCATTTCTGCCGATGGAAATGGAAGTAATTCCAGCTAAATCTCACGTACTGGAGCTTTTGTTTTTTTTTGTTTTTTTAAAGAGAGATCATATTGGGCCCAGCGCCGTGGCTCCACCAGTACCATTTTTAATTTGACCGATTTCGCACCAGGACATGGAAAAACCACAAACGCCCACTGTATTTGGCTTCGTTTGTTTGTTTACGTAATTGCGCATCAGTATGACACACTTCACTTTGTTTTTCCACTTTACATCGCACCACGCCCGTGACTGCGTTTCGATGATCTCGCCCACGAAGCTGAGCGTGTGGCCTGTAGCGTCGCCACATCATTAGAATGTGCCATCAGGAATAATTCCAGTTATTGCCTTGTCAAGGCCGGTGCACAAACAATAGACTCCTCACCAGCGAATGACTTCAATTAGCCATAACTGGATAATTACCTGAAATTATATCAAGATGTGCTCATTGTTTCCTCCGTCTGCCTGAGATGCTAACGTATGTTAACGTCGTGGAGAGAGTGAACGATGGCGGGAGAGTGCGCCTTTGATTGTAATTAGCTTTTTATGCACACATCGTCTTTAAGTGAGGGGGTGGGCCGGTAATGAAGAACCATTTTACAATGGCAGTTTCGCTGTCAAAGGGCATTCAGCCATTACTCCAGGTGCCAAAGTGATGCAGATGTTCCTTTATTCGTTTGAGCCCCCACAGGAAAATTAAAGTGGTTGTGGCTCATAATCCAATTTAGCCTCCCCCACCCCACCCCACCCCACCCCACCCCACCCCACCCCCTATGTAGCGAGTTTGCTGTGATTGCTTCAGGGAGCAGTGGCAGGGCAATATTTAAAAAACAAAACAAAAAAAAAACAATCGAGCCATATTATTGTGATTGTATGCGCTTCAACTAAAGCCTCCTGACTCGGGGATCTGAGCACAGCGTCTTAAGTGCTCTCCTGGCAGCCTTGTGTTGCCTATAAGACGGAGGCTCAAGATAAAATTCAATTAAGTTCAGTATATACAACAGCAGGCCATATCTCCTTATTGGAAGAAAGAGTGACAGTCTGGCGATGCCGTCTCTGAGCGAGAAGTGGTTCACAGCCGAGGTTTTTCTTTGGGCATCAGACGGCGCACGAGTGGTCGTATAACTTGTCGAATTTGACTTGTGGTTTCAGGGATTCAGTGACTTTTTCCAGTCCCTCGGGCTCCTGTGCGTTGCTCGTAGAACCTAACACCAGTTTGATATACGTTTAAAGAAGCCTGCTTGCTGACTCAACTCCATGTAATCTGCTTTAAATATCGGGAGCATGGGAAAAGACGAATGCGCCGAGTCGATAGTTCTCGGCCAATCTACAGAAGACTTTCAACCGCTCTCTGAGCAAACACGCATGAGCCCAAATAGGAATACAACAGGATATTGATTTGATCATTATTGATGATGTTTCCAGTACAATACAAAGTCTACACAACAGGAGGGAGGAAAAAAAAAAAAAAAAATGAGACGAAGAGTAATATTTCATTATGGGAAAAGGCGCACGCTCAACAAACCATCTGCATCTTTTGTTGAATGAGGTCGAGCAGCAGCAGTCGAGGGGTGTTGTCCTCTTTACATCTGAAGGTAACCGTTGTACTCTGCAGCTGTATGAGCTGATTGTCCGTGGCGGCAGTAGTTCCTCGCGCGTGTAACCTTGATGAGCACGTACCATTCACATTAACAGGCAGAGGTGAATCATCGCTGGTTTTCCACTGTTGAAAGTGCCTCAGATCTGATTTATTCAGGGCTTTGGACGGAGAGGTCCAAATCATCAACCGTGCCACCAAATCAGATCGGTGTCGCTTCTCTACGTGGTCCTGGGCTGGACGGACGTCCCGGACGTACGTCCCGGACGTGGCCAAGTGTCAGGACTGTGGTCAGTCGCAGTGGAATCCGGAGGCTTCTGTCATTGTTG
Organism: Chascanopsetta lugubris; assembly: GCA_016785325.1. Classification (NCBI taxonomy): domain Eukaryota; kingdom Metazoa; phylum Chordata; class Actinopteri; order Pleuronectiformes; family Bothidae; genus Chascanopsetta; species Chascanopsetta lugubris. Next base: position 80,118 of record JAFBJT010108913.1, read on the forward strand.
AGTCGCACCAACGGGAAAAGTCAGAGATGGGATTGTCATTTCGGGCCACGTCAGAAGACAGCCGTGAAGACATGTGAGGACGCGTGACGATGTGAGTGGACACCATGGATCTGTGCCGGACTGGACTTCATTTGCGCGGTTGCTAATGCTTAGCGCAGCTCGAGTGGCTTCGTTCCTCTTATGTTGAGATGAAAGATGTTATTCTTAATGAACTTGTGCCAGTCTGGATTAGAGTTTGCTTTGAATCCGTGGAGAAATACAAAAAGAGCCGAGTCGGACGCTGATCTTTTACACATCAATGCCGGCGAGTAATAGTTGTGATTATGACTCTTGAATTTTTCATTTGCTTTTTTTGATGAACCAGGGAGAACGAAATCCCATTCAAAGTGATTTGTCCGTCGCCATGTTCCACCCGATCTTTGATGCTCGATGTGGCAAAATAATATCGCATCGCATTCACGTCGGCCTCTCGTCTACAGCATCGGACTCGATCCTCTCCGTAACAACGGGCGGTAAAAACCGCGACGGATTCCCAGCTCGCCTGGCCGTTATGAGCACGGCGGAGAGAGAAATCATCGTCGCCTCTCACGCGGTGAATATTTCCATTTCATCCCGTTAGTTGCAGGTACACAGTGCCGCAGCTGCACCCAGCAACATATTACTTCTCTTGTAATTTGGTCGGAAAATGGAGAGTACGAGAGCTGTGCTCACAAAAAGAATTCATCTAGTGTTTCATATTTTATTCATGGATCAACTTACATTGTTCCCGTTATCGAGGCGCAGGATCTTGCTCATGAGCGCTGACCTTGTGGAGTAAAAAAAAATAAAAATAAAAAATTGCTGGAGATTTACCTCCAATTACGCTTTGAAGTATCGCCCATTTCCATGAGAAATAATGCCACTGTCAGCGTCCACAAAGTCATCCGCAGATTTATTGCCAGAGGAGAAATGGCTACGCCTTTGTCTCTCGCCGTCCCTCATGGTTTTCAATTCGAATTCTGTTTTTTTCCAGAGCTCGGCCTGGACCTCATTCCCGTTTGTGTGAATGTGAAGTGAGCCGTCCAAAGTGAGTGTGATAGCGCAGTGCACGGACCCCGGTGTGGGGTTGCAGCCCTCTCTCGCATCACACATTTGAATTCAAACACAAAAACAGAATTCCATTGCACTTGGGAAGAAACAGAGCCACTGCCTCATACGTTGAGAAATGGGGGGGGGGGCACAATAAACGGGCTCCACTGACATCTGGAGCTGCATGTTGGAGCCAAATAAGACTTATTTTACCTGGAGAACCTATGGTCGTCTTAAAGGTGCTGTGGGTAAGATCTTGGTCATTTTTGTCACTTTTACAAATACTACAAAAGCAATCACATTCTGACATTTTCTAGAATTAATAATCACCATTACTCTCAAATGAGCCTCTGTAGACTGGACTTGCTCCTGATGTAAATATAAAGAGCTCTTTCTCGTATAGAGACAACAATTGGTTAGTTCAGGTGATTATAAACTCATCAAGGATGATTTGAAGAATGATTTCACATTCCATTCAATTCTCATAGATCCGTCCATGATACCATCTTAATTTGTCACACTGGCCCTTTAAACATGCATTTCATTTGCCATTCACTCTGCCAGTGTCTGTGTGTGTTGGAGCAAATGATTCTCATAAGTGTCTGTCAGTACTGCTTATTCTTGGCCGCGCCGTCATTTGGAAGCGTGTACCACCAATGGCCCATCGCTCAGCGGGGTGGCGGCAGCGGTGGCGGCCGGGGGGGGTGGGTGGTGGTGGGGGTGGCGGGGTCCATCAATGGGCCGTCCTTTCTCCGAGCAGGGGGCCACGCCACCTAATTGAGGTTAATTGGTATCTGGGAGAGTGACTCCGAGCAGGTACCGGAGGTCAATGACGGCTGTCAGCGGAGGCTCGTCATAAACGACTCCCCCCCTCCCCCCTCCCCCCCCCTCTCCCCCCCCCCCCCCCCCCCCCCCCCCCCCCCACCATGTTCTCCTCCTGCCAGTGCGCTGATTGAGTTTTAGTTTTGTGCGAGCTGATGCGCGCAAATGAATCGAACGAAGCGACGAGACGGCGAGCAGGAGAGAGTCGAGTGCGCTGTGCTCCTCGACATGACGCAGCTCATTAGGTTTCGCAGCAGATGCGAAATGAAGAATTCTCGCCTCGACGGAAACTTCCCGTTTGCTTCGCCAGCGCCTCGGAATCCGCCGCCTGAATTCAAGCAGCACGAACAATGTTACACTTGCCACGTGAAAGCAGTTTGCCTCCGCGGGTTAATCCTAATTATTTGGCAGATTGATTACATGATTGTGTGAACCCCCCCCGCCCCCCCCCGCCCCTCCTCCTCCTCTCTGAGTAATGAGCTATTTTCTTCCCACTCAGCAGTAACCATACTGTGGCTGGCTACGACGCAGCTTGTCAGCCCCGTTCAATTGTTTCATTTTGTCATAATATTATGAATATTTTAACGTTGCTGCATATTTCATCTAATGCATCTTGCAGAGCCAGAGATTCCTGATAAACGGTTCTTTCATATTGTTCTGAGTTTGACCCATTGGACAGATTCAGACTCGAGTCATGACATTAAACTCCTGCATCACGTGACTTATTGTCAGGAATGGGCCTCATGCGGTGGGATGTGTGAAGTACAGGGCAGTGAGCCTCCAGAGACACACACACGTGACTTCATTCAATTTTGAAAACCACTCATGTTGTCCATCGTTATTATATCAGTCTGGGATTGTTTTGTTTTTCTGTCCAAAAAACGTGTTTACTATTTTTTTTTTTTGCAAAGAGCAAATCTGAATTTGTCAGTTGATGTTTGTTCACGCATCATTCAAAGTTTGACCCCAGTCGTCCTCGGTGTATTTGTGATAGACACTTCGAGCGACGCTTTAACAGCCATTGCACCTGATCTCATTGGGCTAAACACTTAAACTTACCACAAAGGCGCAGTGGCTCATTCAAGATGATCCAACAAATTCACTTTTCTACGAATGTATATAGATTTTTCTTTTTTTCGGAAGAATCCGCGTACACAAACATTCACATTGGCGTTTGGAATAGAATGGTATCCGGGTATAAGCAGGGCTAACGTCAACATCAATGCATTTTAGCTTCGAAAGTAAGCACTTTGAATTGCGAGCAAGTTTCCTTTTACTGTCACACCTGTTTTACTTTCAACAGTGTAATGGTCTGATTTCAGTGCAGAAGGAAACTTTGGTTGGAATTGGACTTTTGTGTTGGATTCATTCTGGTTCTTTCCTTCTTTCTTTACTCTGGGGATTCTCCTTCTCTCATTGCAATAACATCCTGCTGCCGTGTTGGCCGGTCTGCGCTGATGTATTTCACTGAGCAGCCACGGTTTGTTTTTGCTTACATTTGCGGTCTCCATGACAACCTTACACTTACATTCTTTCCAGAGCAGATGAGCAACATCCTGTTTACACCAGCATGTGTGTGATCAGTGTACGCGAGCGCTTGTGTGAGGTCCAGTATGTTCAGGTGTGTTAGCTCGTCTTATTTGAATCACATCAGTGTGTTAGCAGCCAGTTAGTCGGAATCTTTGACGTTTGTGTTTGCAGAAATCGGATTAATCTACTTAGGCGATTCAACGTAATCAGCCTAAGAGAGTATAATTACTCTAATGTAAGAATTGTCAATCTCATTACCTCGAGAATCTGGCCTTTATAGTCGCATCAGGAGCAGCATCCTGTTTATGGTGCAGCTATGTTGCTGTTTAGACAGAAAATACAACCACTCACAACTGCGCCACCAGACGTCACTCAACTCTACACACAGTGCCATGAAGGTGAAGCTTTGCTCTCCTGTCTCATCTGTGACGCCACATCTGTTCGAGGATGATCATCAGAGACTGTTGAGAACTGCGCTCTGAAAATGAGTTCTACTTTTTCATGTTGTTTGATGTCTTACTTGCTCTTCACATCTGGAGGAAGCCCTTTAAAAATAGTTTCTTGCACTTCGTACAGTGAGACAGAAATAGACATGAAAGGGAGAGGGTCCAGGTAATGTCAGGGATCACAGCGCATGCACTCCTGTATTTTTGTGTATTTTTTTTATTTTATTTTATTTTATTTTTGCCTCATGTTCTCCGTGTTAACCAAGCCCTGAACATTCTCGCCCAGGTACGAGATCCGGGACCCGCACCTGGTGGAAGAGCATGTCCTCCAAGTCCTGAAGGAGAGGGCCGATTTCGACAACTACAAGCCCCGGCCCTTCAACATGCGCGAATTCTACGACCGCACGGGCCACGACATCAAGGACATGCTGCTCTCCTGCTACTACCGGGGCATGGAGTGCAGCGCTGAAGACTTCACGGTGGTGAGTCAACAGATAAATGTCTTCTGCGGGGGGTGAGGGGGGGTGGGCGGGGGGGAGATGAGGGGGATGAGGGCGGGGCCGCTGCTCTGAAATAGTTTATTATGACATCAATATCATATGAGCATTGGCGAAGTTTGCTTTTGGGAGATGACAAGTTTGGAGCATGGAGGTTATTGAATTCTATGGGCAGTTTTATTTTTTTTTTTTCTTTTCAATTAAATCCGAGGAGTCCATCAGTCCATATCCAGAGGGACTGCGAAAGATTGTGCATCACGGTGATGGACTCGCGGGGGCCGGGGAGAATGCATCGTACTTCCATGTGCGAGTGGGCCGTCTTGCCGGGGCCCTGTGTGATGGGTGGGCCGGCGAAAGGCTGAGCAATGGTCTCATAAAAGATTGAAACTTGCTCTTTGGCTGAACCCTGGGTCAGTGCCGCCACACTTGCTTATGGGAAATAAGCAAAAAAAAAAAGAAAAATCTGTTGCTCTTGGAAATTGTTTGGGTTCCCCCCCCCACCCCTCCCCCTTTTCTTCTTGTTTTATTACCCGGAGCCCTTGTGACCTTTAAGTTTGCAGTACCGTACACAGACGCATCAGATACACACCTACAGCAGCAACCGCTAAGCCCACCGAGGCGTCCCTGAGACTGTCGTCATGGCCGTCGAGTGGATCGTTTACGATCTTTTGCGTCGTATCTAATTAGAACGAGCGCACTGCGCACGCTCGCCTCGGCTGGGAACCCCCCACCGCTTCCTCAGGTAAAACACGCTGCCGCTTTATTTTGGCCACGTCAAAGACTCGAGAATCGGAGATGCCCCGTGCTCTCGGCTGCTTCGCTTCCCGACAGGGAGCGCGCAAGTGTTTTCATCAGGGCGCGGTGCCCGACAGCGTCTGCTCGCCTGCTGCTGGAAACTGCCGTTATGGACTGTAAAGCATAAGCTGCGATAGAGTCAGGGTCCGAAATGAAGCACCCGCCAAGTGTCAGATGTGGGTAGATTGTCTGTTTGTGGAGTAAATCTCAGAAGACTAACCGCCGCGCTGGCAGGTCAGATGTATGTGCGCAACCGGTCACGCCGTAAAACATCATCCTTAGCTTTATGATTTAGGGGTCTGCTGCACACACACACGCACACACACACACACACACACACACACACACACACACACACACACACACACACACACACACACACACACACACACACACACACA
>JAFBJT010108913.1:112135-149234 GCA_016785325.1 Chascanopsetta lugubris
CCTCCCCAACTCCTCTCTCCCCCCCCCCACCTTCACCCGGTCACCCCTCACTTCCGGCGGGTCACCCCATGGCTACTCACTCTTGGTGATCTTCTGCAGCCCCAGCACGTCCTCGGGCGTTATTACGGTATTCTTGCGCAGCTCCTCTTCGGTGGTCACCGGGATCCCCATGTCTGCTGAGTTGCAGCCGTGCTGCACTTTCATGTCCGGCGGAAGAGCTTGTGATGCTGTGTTGTCGGTGATGACGATGAGGAGGAGGAGGAGGAGGAGGAGGAGGAGGAGGAGGGTGGTGGTGGTGGTGGTGGTGAGGATGATGATGATGATGATGAAGATGCGCGTGGTCCTTCCCCTCCGGTGACGCGCGGTGCTAATGCGCGGCGGGCGCAGCAAACAAACAGGCTCCGCGAGGCTACGAGAATAACTCCTTCTCCCTGCCCCCCCCCTTCCTCCCCCCCCCCCTCCTCCTCCCCCCTCCCCCTGGATAAAAAGCCCCACACCGATCACCGGCTCCGGTCCCGGCTCCGGTTCCACGCTCCGGTTCTCATGAGCAGGCCGTCGCCGCCCTCTTTATCACACACCCCTTTCTCCTCCTCCTCCTCCTCCTCCTCCTCTTTATCCTCCTCCTCCTCCTCCTCCCCCCTCCGGGCTCATCGGCTCCCTCACAAGCTATTTAATCCAAATCCTGTGGCTTTAAACCTGTGCATGGCTGTGACAGGTCTGCACACACACACACACACACACACACACACACACACACACACACACACACACACACACACGCACGCACGCTTGTCACAAACACACACACACACTTGTTACTCAATGGCCTCTGCAGAGGAAGGGAGTTCACGTGTCTGAAAGGTACAGATATTTAAAGCCTGCATCCCCTGTCTACTATTTAGAGACTCCTAGTGGTGAAGATGCGTGTTGCACCTGATGACACCACAGAAAACACATATAAACAACCGTTCAAAATACATGGTGACATATTTATATATCAGTATGTAAATTCTCCCTAATTTGACGTAATGCACCTTTAAACACAGAGTCTCTCCTCCTTTGCTTTGTCACCTTGGATAACGCTGAACTATTGTCCTGGGTTACATGTGGTGTTGGCAGGTGGTGACGCCTCCTAATCTGATTTAACACCCGGGTTTACTTAAAGGTGCAGTGTGTGGCACTTAAGTGACACCTAGTGGTGAAGTTGCCTGTTGCAGGGAGTGAGAGATTCTGTGGTTGCATTCCGTTCTTATTAAAACTCCAACGGTGATTGGTTAGATCCACTCTGGGTTTCTGTGAAAACATGGCGGCCTCCATATAGGGCTAATTGTTCTAGGTAACTGATATGATTGAGCGCATTATGGACTGATGACATCATCACTATGATACGTCCATGTCATATGCAGTAACCACAAGGATAGAACGTTCTGTTTAGGCATCGTCACATGCAATTGAATGTTAATTGCTTTCTGGCCACTTGGGGGCAGCATACTATGTCCTTTAAAGGTGCAGTGTGTAAAAAAAAATATCACAAAACAATGACATGCTGATATTCTCATGAATTTATAATCACCTAAATGTTTTATTTTTCCTCCTTTACCCTCAAATGAGTGGATGAATGTATTTTACATGAGTAGTGGGTCCTCTCTGCGGGGGGCCGCCATGTTTTTACAGTAACCCAGGAGTGGACGCACTAAACATCTTTTAAGGGTGAGGATGAGGAGATGGATACAACACGCAACACTTTCACCTCTAGAGGTCACCAAATCGGACACACTGCACCTTTAATGAAATGAGGAGCTGAGACTTCCTGTTCAGTTACAATAGTTTATTTCTTTGTTTCCATTGGAAAGTTGCTTTCCAGACGCCAGCATCCCTGAGAACAGTGTAACATGTGGATCCTCTGGACAGCCCCATCCACGGGTGAAGATGGTCACATCCCCCGCATGGTTTTGAATCCCAGAGCGGCCAGTGCGCCTCTCTGGGATGGTGAGGGAGCGCCCCCTTCTGCCTGGTGAACCCCACTGCAGGGCAATGTGCATGCAGAGCTGGTAGAAGTTGGTGAGGAGTGATATGATTCTTCCCTGACCCTGAACTCTGTAAAAAAAATCTCAGGCGCAGGGGATGATGAAGATGAAGATGATGAAGATGAAGATGATGAAGATGAAGAACAGGCGTAGTGGCATCATTTCAGCTTGAAACACGTAGGCGAGTAAATAAAAATATGTTTTCAATCAAAGGTTTGTGGTTACAGATCGCCTCAAAACAAACTCGGAAAACACAAACTATGAACTGAAATCTACTTCCCCCCACCCCCACCCCCCTCCCGCCCCCCCCCACCCCTGTAACCTCGCCCCCTCTTCTTAAATATGCTGAGTCATAAACTGAGGTCTGTAGACAGAGAGCATTGCTACTGATTTTACCAGTGTTACCCTGGAGCTCTGTGACAATCATCCCGTACAGAATCATTCACGATGGCACATGCCAGTAAAAACAATAACAATATCCACGAGCCCGTGCTGACTCAGCGGCCCTCGAAGAATTCAAGAGGGATGGTGGTTGGGCCCCGCCCCCCGCCTCCTGTTCGCCCAGCAGTCTGATGGACCCCTCCTCCTCCCGGTCCTGGTCTAGGCGGTCAGCTCGAAGCAGCCCCTGCGGTGCGTCTGCATGTCCCTCACCCTGCGGATGGACTGGATCTGGGGGTTGTGGGCCCCCCATTCGGTCCAGCTCTTGAAAGGGCCCATCTCGAAGATGTACTGGAAGCCACGGTAACCGGGGTACTGGTAGCCCACCCAGCTGCGAGGGAGAGAGAGGAGTGAGCCACTGAAAATCCACCTGCTACTTTGGTTCGAGGTCATTAGCCCCGCCCACCCTTCTATTCCAAACACATGACTTCAGCCGTCACTGAACCTCACAGGCGCGTTTACGCTTATTTTCATTCTGTCCGGGTTTGAAATTGTGCAGGATCGGGGGGCGTGGCCTCTTGAGTGACACCTGGGCCGACCTGGCACATTTTGTGCCACGGGCACCGCCCCTGCTCCACCTATGCTCCGCCTCTTTGCCCATTTCAGGACAAGTTAGGAAGTAGGTGGAGTTCGGCATCGGCAAGATGGCCGACGAGTGAACCGCCCACTACGAGCCTCATCAGCACTCCGCGGAAACCTATGGGTGGCGTCACGGACGCTACGTCCATCTTTATTCACATCAACAGTCAAAATAGACTGATGATGACATCATCGTTACATAGGGCTATTTCATATTCACTTATTGTGTGTTTTTATACCATCGCAAATGACACTGTGATTCAAATAGCTCCGTAGACCTGACTTACGTTCCACCAGTGACCTGGATGCTGGCCACACGGTCCTGGAACCCGTACGACCACAGACTGGGAATGTCCTCATCGCAGACCTCCATCTTTCTGCCCTCGAAGTTAGTGCTCTCGTACAGGCAGATCTTATGGTCCTGGGGGTCCTGAAATAAAATACCATTTCATTTGTCAATAAGATGTCGATGAACAACGCTCGAGGGTAAACATCTTGAAGCCTTGTTGAACCAAAGGGCCAATAACACCAGTTTTTCCCAGCAGAAGGGGGCGCTCTGTAGCACAGAAAACACAGTTTTAGATAGTATAGTACTTTATTTATATATTTATTTATTTATTATTCTTTCATTTGCTTTAATTTATCTGTATTTAGTTTTTTTTAATTTTCTTTCATTTATTTCTATTTTATTCTTTCATTTTTTTAAATTTAAATTTGTCGTAAAGGTCGTACCTTTATTTACTTATTTATTTATTACCGTTCCATACTTCATCCCCCACAGGCTCCGCCCTACTCACCATGCGGACGGGCCGCACCGACATGAGGCGGTCGCACCTGTAGCTGTTGGACCACGTGTCCCAGCGAGGATACTCGCCCTTCTCCAGCATGAACATCTCCCCGCTGAAGTTGGGCTGCTCGTAGCCGACCCAGCTGGAGAAACAGAGGTATTTTACTTTGAAGAGGACGACACACACACACACACACACATGTGTATATATGTATACACACTTGTATATATGTGGAAGATGACTCAGCCACTTACGGTCCACACTCTACCCTCAGGGACCCGATCTTCTCCAGACCCTTCTCGCACAGGTTGCGGTTCTCGGTGGACAGCTCCATCCTACGGCCCTGGAAGTTCTCCAGCTCGAAGAGGTAAATCTGAACAAGCAAAAACAAAGGTCATGATTTTATTCAACTTTGGATTGAAGGTGATTTACGGAGGATGAGGTGATTTCACACACAGCGGAGTTACCTTGGTGTTGCGCAGGCCGATGGCAGAATGGCTGCCAATGCTGCCCTGAGCACCTGAGTGAGACATGATCAACTCTGAGGGAAACAGAAGCACAATGTTACTTCGGCCGTCAGAGTGAAAACATGACCGATGTGATGCAGGAAGTACTCAAACGCACGTCCCGATCCGAGTCAGTCCACCTTAAATTTAAGCAAAATTATTTCAACGTCCATCGGCGGAAACGGAAAATGACTGAATTATGTGGATGAATCTTTCGGAGCACAATCACCTGTTCATATAGATGTTGTTTTAAAAATCATGAATAGAATAAGACCCCCTACAGAGACCGCCATGTTGGACCATAATGTTTTTACCAACCAAGCAAACCTAAGGGTTTTTTTCCATTATAAAAGTTCAGGCAACTATTTTCATTCCCTTTATTTGAGTTTGTGATGTTCAAAATTCCAAACAGTTATTTCCGCGAATTTGTCAATGAAAATCCACAAAATAAAATAAAAACATACTTTCAATTCATTAATTATTTAAAGGCGAAGTGTAACCTGTGACACTAAAGTCACATCCTGGTCCATTTAACAAATCCAACAAGTTTAAATTCAACACTAGTCAATCCCTGCCTGCCTCTATCAGTACAGTCAGATTATCCTCAAAAATCCCAATATTCCAGTCATGACTCTATCCCATAATTTCAGATCAAAACCCAAAAAACCTCGGACTGGAAACTTACAGTTGCAGGTCGAGATGGCCGAGAGAGTGATGGACGCAGGCGTCGTCAGCCAGGATATATATATATACATTCAGGTCCTCTCTGCGTCTATAGAGGCCGGATCCTGGCTCCTGATTGGCTGCGGGGCTGTTTGGGGAGAGTGTGGCGCAGGGGTCAGAGGTCGCGGCGCTTATCTGCGCACGAGTCCCGCTGACGCTGCTGACTGTTTTGTTGTCGCGCACCATTGTGGAGGACCAGTCACTGCCCTCAGCAGAAAGTTTGCTTGGCTTTACACTCGCTGAACACACACACACACACACACACACACACACACACACACATGCACACACATTACTTCTGCAGCCACCACTCTCATTGTCTGTTTGTACTTTCTACAATCTAGTTCCTGTATCTTTTCCTCTTCCATTCTATTTTCTGTTTGTCTCTATCTTTTCATTCACCTCCATATCCCCCCCCCCCCCCCCCCCCCCCCCTCTCTCTCTCTCGCTCTCTCTCTCTCTCTTGATCCTTGGTGCAGCCTCCTCAAGCCTTTGAGCCTCTGGTTGTATGTAATGTGCTGACAGCTGGAATCACATCCATCTCTCTATTGTTTGGACAGAGCGGATGGACTCTGTTTTCAGCATCATATGTACATACATGCACGTGTCACCCAGCCTCACGTATGCTCGTGTGCATTCACACGACTAATCTCTGAAATGTCACTTTGCGATGATACGTTTTAATTGTTTAAGAGAAAAATAATGAAACTAGGACAAAGAGTGATAAAATTGCTCGTACACAAACATCTTATTGAATTATTTACATCGGATGAAGCTGGTGACAAAGACGAGAGAAATCTGACACACTGCACCTTTATGATACAGAACCCCCAAAATTTAATTCAATAACAGGGTGTGGCCCAATAATAATAATAATAATAATGGACCACTCCACCTGTGCTCCGCCTCTTTTCCCATTTTTAGACGAACCAGGAAGTAAGAGGAGTGAAGTTAGTTAGTTAGTTTGTAGAATGTCACCACATGTGTAGGTGTGTGTCTCTTTGTGTTCAACTGAATGTGCCTTTGTCTCGGTCCATGATTGTGTGTGTGCATGACTTAGCGTGTGTGTGTGTGTGTGTGTGTGTGTGTGTGTTTACAGGGCTGATTGAAAGGGTGAGAGGACCAGGGGTGTGGGGTCAGTGGAGGTGGAGATGAGGTCAGAGACGGATCATATAGAGGAAGGAGGAGGAGACTCACACCCACATGTTTGTTTACTTCCTGTATTGTGTCTTCATGTTTACGTAGAAGCAGAATAGAATAGAACCTCGTCTGTGACGCTCCGTCTCCTGCACCGGGCCCGGCTGCCAGGACCCGGTCTGGCCCGGCCCACCGCTCCTGGCTCTGTTTGGTAACATGTGCTTATCTGCACTGGGCACAGTGCCCTGCATCCAGAACCACAACTAAAGCCCAGCAGCTCAGCGGCGAACAATGACCGGACCAGCAATGTGCTGACTCCTGCCCTGACCCACGGGCTCCGCCGCTCCTCGGCACCGGCATGTATAAATAGGTCCGTTTACTGCCGGGCCAGGACGTGGTTATTCTGCGGAGCCCCCCTCTCAAGCACGGAACTGCTATTCTTTGGGGCCCGGGTCAGGTAAGCCCTCCACCTCAACGCGTCCACGCCGCATTCACCCTCCTGCGCCGCATTGTCTCTGTACGTGGGTTCGATTCTGCTGAGTCCTGTGGATGTATAGACCCGTCGGGCCCGACGTCCTGACTGAGCGCCGGGAGAACAAACACGCATTGTTTGTGTGCGACTCGGCCTCAAGACGGGTGACGCGCCGCAGGTCATGTGATCGAAACACTCTGTGTTTATGTAAGCGGTCGGTCAAACAATCGTAAAGCACGTTGTCGTCCAAACCGTGGCCCGCGGGCCGAGCGTGGCCCACCGGCCGCTTTGAACTGGCCCGCAGCAAAGTTTGAAAATAGAGTGGAATGTGTGTATGTGGATGATATATGAAATGTACAGTTGTGCTGGTTTTAACATTAGCTTAGCGTTAGCCCTTATGGACCAAAACTATGTATTGAAAATACTAGTGTCAAATATTCGATTTAAAAAAAAATAATAATACATTGAAAGTGTCAACATATATTTATACATGTATATATATCATGAGATATTTTACAGTGTATGGAAAGTGGCAACAATTTGGCCATTTTAAGGTTCAACGTCGACCCTGAAGACCGGGATTGAACCGCCAACGCTCCGGTTAGAGGACGACCCGCCCTCACCCTTGAGCCACAGCTGTATTTGGACCTAAGTTGTATCGTAATAACATGCGCAGTTTATAAAGTGTTTCAATTGCCTTGTGTTTGGATTCTGAAGGTAAAGCAGCAGTGAGACACGCAGTAGTATGGCTCTGAATAATCTCAGCCCAGACGGACCATGGAAGGTGAGACCCGTCACGGCCGCCAGATCGACATGAATGACAACAACAAGGACGACGATGATGATGATGAAGATGATGAAGATGATGGTGACGATGAGACCCTTCCTTCCCTTTCTCCAGATCACCGTTTATGACCAGGAGAACTTCCAGGGGAAGCGGCAGGAGTTCACCTCGTCCTGCCAGAACATCATGGAGTGCGGCATCGACAACATCCGCTCTCTGAAGGTGGAGTGTGGCGCGTGAGTAGAGCGCCGAGCGCGGACGCGCAGATGACAGCCGGCGAGCCGCTCGCGCCGCGCCGACGCCACGTGAAGTCGCGCGATAATGAATGTGCCTCTCTTCTGTGGCGACAGCTGGGCAGGATACGAGCACTCCAGTTTCTGCGGGCAGCAGTTTGTGCTGGAGAGAGGAGAGTACCCTCACTGGGAGGCTTGGAGCGGCAGCAACGCCTACCACATCGAGAGGATGATGTCCTTCCGCCCCATCTGCTCCGCTGTGAGTGTCCGCCCCTCCTCCCGCAGCTGCCGTTTGCCCCCCTGCCCTCAGATACAAAGGTCCGAGTGTGACGCATCAAACCGCCCGAGGCGAGACGGCGATGAGCCGACCGCAGCGCGTTCGTGCAGCGGGATGAACGTATATTGATCATCTCGCCGTGTTGTGATTAGGGTTGGACCACTATAGAAAGCGGTAGTTAAGGTCAATGGTGTGTGTTTGCATAGGGCTTCATCAGGAGTAAGTACTTTGCAGCAGTGGTTCCCAACTGGTCTGGGTTCGGGACCCCCCATCACCACTTCGTGACGGGCCGCGACCCGAATCGAGGGCCATTTCCAACTTCTCAGATTGATGCGATGAAAAGATGGAGCGGTTTGAATCGGAGATAGTAGAGAAACAGGTCAACAGTGTAATGACCAGCAGGTGGCGATACACCCACACTCATTTTAATGTTAGCTGCATTTGAACGCTTTGTATCTACGAGTACACGGGACAACGTGGGGTTCAGTATCTTGCCCAAGGGCACCTCAGCATGCGGGAGTGGGGAGGAGGCGGTAATCGAACCCGCGACCCTCTGGGTTTTACACTGTATAAAAATCTTGCCAAGTCTTTGCAGCTTCTTCTGAACTCACATGTTGACTGTTCTCTTCACATGCTCGCAGGACCACAAGGATGCTAAGATCCTGCTGTACGAGAAGGAGAACTTCATGGGGCACCAGTGGGAGGTAAACGATGACTACCCCTCTCTGCAGGCCATGGGCTGGGGCAACAACGAGATCGGGTCCATGAAGGTGCAGCATGGAGCGTAAGTCTCACGCCCTATGTTCTGAAAAAAAAAAAAAAATACCACAGAAATGCACATGAGGTTTTCGATAGTCAGTGTCAGGTCTTGTTTAATGCACGGTGGAGGATGGAGTGACATCTAGTGGTGTAGCTGCTTATGGCAGGCAGCCTTCAGTTTTCATTCAAACACAAAAGTGCTTTAGTTTGACGATTCTTGACGATGTGGAAATAGTCCGGAGCAATATGGCGGCCTCCATGGAGAGGACCCCCGGCCGGTCTTTCTGTTAAGGTGGAATGGAAACAATCATTTGGACAAACAGCTGGTTGTGCACGCAAAGAAAAGTCAGCATGATTATTTGATGAAAATTCAATTCAATTACTCTGAATCTTACACACTGCACCTTTAAGTAGATTCGTGAAATGAAAACATTCTTCTAACCACATGTCTCATAAATGAAGCCGTCTCACACAATGTGAGCTTCATTTCCCTAATTCACCAATTCATCATGAGTCTCTGCCTCTCTCCCCCTCCTCCTCCTCCTCCAGTTGGGTGTGCTACCAGTTTCCTGGTTACCGTGGTTACCAGTACATCATGGAGTGCGACCACCATGGCGGCGAGTACAAACATTACAGAGAGTGGGGCTCCCATGCTCAGTCCTCCCAGGTGCAGTCGCTGCGTCGAATCCAGCACTGAGACCTGAGGCCTCCTCCCCCCCCCCTCCTCCCCCATCCACCTCCTCCTCCTCCTCCTCCACCTCTCACTCTTCACCTCCTCCTCCTCCCCCTCCTCCTCCTCCTCCTCTTCCTCCCCTCTTCACCCAGTCATTCCAGCACCTCCTGGTGCTTTAACATCAAGGTGTTTACAGCACTTTTGTTTTGTTCTGTTGGCGCACGAGAACAAAGATGGAACTGAGGTATGAAAAGAAGAGAAGCTCGCGACTGTCGGGCAGAAGGAGACGTGGGAACTGAAAGGCCGGGTGGTGGTGGTGGTGGTGGTGGTGATGTCACTCACAGTCAACGCTTCTCACGTATGATGCAACCAGCGATGGATAAAGACGGAACTTGAAATAAACAGAAATACAATTGTCTGCTGCTGAACTTCACGGTGCCCAGTTGTGATTTATTTTTTCTGAGAATTTTTACGTTGAAATTCATTCACACCAACATTTCACATTAGTTGGGACTATTTATAGTTAAGATATTAACGTGACTTAGCAGTTTTTAACCAGGTGATTCAAGTCTTTTCAATACAATGGTTCTAGCTACCGACCGGGAACCCCCTTTGCAAACCTGCCAACAATGCCACTACAATTAAATCATTATTCTCTTACTTATAAACTATCACTTTATATATAACTGTTTAATTTACACTTATTCAACAGTCGTTTGAAGTCCATTCAAAGCTTTAGATGAATATAAATGTCATGTCATGCCATCTTCTACTGCTTATCCAGTGTTCTGGGTCACGGGGTATTTCTATCAGTATACATAGGGTCATTTTGGGGCATCAGTGTCAGGGCCAGTGACACTGCAGCAGGGCCAGAGATTCAAACCACTGACCTTTTGCTTCCAAAGGCGACTGATCTAACCACTGAGCCACGGCCACCCCTGAACACAAATGTATTTTAAGATATTAAATCATTGCATCATCTACATACCACATACTATTTACTTGTTCATTATTGACTCATTCACAGACGTGTGCTTTTATTCTAAAGCATATCATCTGGAATCATTGTAACAGAATAATCAGCCATGCACTTTAATCAGTCGTTTGTGTGAGATAATCAAAATGCAATCACACCAGACGTGTAATGGGTTAACCACCCACATCCTTTAACGATATACAACAATAGCAGGAAACCAAACAATGAAATTCACAGACACCCAATGTTCAGTTTGAGTCAACATAGAACCATTAGTGAGTTTAATCAGTAACATATTATTATGAAGAGATCGGCATTGTTGGCACAATACTTTCTCACAGTCAAAAAGTGCAAGTGACTTTTATTTTATTTTATTTTATTTTGTTTTATTTTATTTTATTGCATTTTATTTTATTTCATTTCATTTCATTTCATTTCATTTCATTTCATTTCATTTTATTTTATTTCATTTTATTTGACCTCATCTCATCTCATCTCTGGGCCAACAACTCCACCGGTCCACCTTAAAAATTCTCCATCATCACTTTAAGCCCCGCCCCGACGAGCAAACAGGAAGTGGACGGAAACAAGAGGCCAACAAGGGAGAGAGAGGGAGACGGACTGTCACAGCTGCGCGAGGCTGAACTCGTGAAACGCAGCGTAATTCAACAGTCCGGATGTTGTGAGAAGAGACAACAGAAACAAAAAACAACATGGCGGACACCTGGAAGCGTCTCTTCACCGGGTTCCACTCACTTTCCGCCTTTCTCCTCGGTCTTCTCCTCGTCTGCCCCCTCGGTGACGCCAGACTCCACCGGACACGACGCGTCGTCAGCCCCGCTACAACCACCACCACCGCCGCCGTTACCTCCTCTACCTCCTCCACCTCCTCCACCTCCTCCTCCGCCCCCAACACAACCGAGGACGCGGTAGAAACTTATGATAGATACTATAATTATGATTCCTTGACGGCTCTTCTCCAGGCGTTAGCCCGGAAACACCCGCACATAGCCAAGCTGTCTAGCGTGGGTCAGTCCGTGGAGGGCAGGCAGCTGTGGGTGATGCGGATCACCCAGGAGCCCGAGGCGGACTCGCCGTGGAAACCCAAATTCAAGTACGTGGGCAACATGCACGGGGACGAGACCGTGTCCCGGCAGGTGTTGGTCTACCTGGTGGAGCTCCTGCTGGGCAGGTACGGAGAGGACCCACGCGTCACGGAGCTCATAAACACCACGGACATCTACATCATGCCCAGCATGAACCCGGACGGCTTCGAGAGGTCCAGAGAGGGGGACTGTGGCGGGGACCACGGGGGGAGGAGCAACGCCAAGGACGTGGACCTGAACCGGAGCTTTCCCGACCAGTTCGACGGGACCACCACCTCCCCGGAGGATGCACCCGAGGTCGTGGCCATGATGAAGTGGATCAAGGAGAAGAAGTGAGTTTCATAGTGTAAACACAAGGTTCCCCAAGGAGTCTCACACCAGCACGTGTACTGTCGGTTTGAGTATTAAAGGTGCAGTGTGTAGGATTTAGTGGCATCTGGCGGTGAAGTTGCACATTGCATCTGAATACCCCCTCCACACTTGTGTGGTACCCAATTTTACATCCTCACCATTACATCCAAAAATACTTAGTTTTGGGATTTCTGTATAAAAAAAAACCCAAACATGGTGGTTTCCATGGCGACATGGACCCTCAATCTGTATTAAAGAGCTTGTAACGAGAGCTCATTCCACTTTAATGGCAACAACTTTGTTAGGATTACTCTCAATACAATTACTGACAAAAGACGCCTTATATCAAAATCTTACACACTGCACCTTTAAATGTCAGTTCTAGCTATTAAAGGTGCAGTGTGTTGTATACAGAAAGTATTTAAGGCAACCTTCAGTTTTCATTCAAAGGTTAAAGGTGTTTGGTTTTTCCATTCTGGGCCACTTTAAAAACATCACGGCGAAACATGGCTGCCTCCATGTTGAGGAGCCACTCCTGGTGCAAATCTAAACGGTCCCATCCTACCACCCAATCCGTTCAGCAGTTACTGTATAATTCTTTGACCAATCATGTCAATACCAAACAATGATGCAAGTAAAAAAAATAAAATAAATAAATAAATAAATAAACAACAGCAAACTCTAAACAATCCAACAAATGGAGTGAAAACATGGAATACACGTCCCCACAACCCGAGTTCTGAGACTGTGAGTCATTGTTGTCGATGACTAACGGATCCTGTATTAGCGCCTCAGGGCTCGTTCCTGGGACTCATGACATCAGAGCAGAGCGCGCAGCCCCGGGAGGCCACGCAGGCATGTGTCGTAAAAAGTGACTTTGGTTTGGAGAAC
Organism: Chascanopsetta lugubris; assembly: GCA_016785325.1. NCBI lineage: Eukaryota > Metazoa > Chordata > Actinopteri > Pleuronectiformes > Bothidae > Chascanopsetta > Chascanopsetta lugubris. The sequence goes on from JAFBJT010108913.1 coordinate 124,856, forward strand.
GGCTCGTCGACCGAGCCGCGCACACGAACACGGAACCGGCTCCAGCTGCTCCTCCGCACGCAGAGCGATTTCTCTTCCCGCTGTTTCGCCTCACACTGTTTCACAGCAGGGGTCGTGGTAACGGCCTGTGATGTTATCCTCTCCTCACGACTCGTTCAAAGGGCCAACGTTTGTGTCGAGGTGATGACAGGACTGGTTCCCTCTCTGCTCTCCAACCAGAGACTGTATTAAGTGACGGACGTGGTGTCCGTGACGTCACCCGTAGGTTTCTGCAGAGGTGTCACTCGAGAGGCCACGCCCCTAATTATGCACGATTCCAAACCCGGATGACACAAGAATGTTAATTAGAAAATCATTTAGACGTAAAAGTTGTTTAATTCACCCTTTTAAAGTGGACCATTTTAACATGGGAGTCTATGGGGATCGACTCACCACGGGAGCCAGCCTCAAGTGGCCACCCTGTGAGCTACACCTCCAAAATGGTCCCCTTCCCTCCAGCACTCCTCCGCCATCCGTTGAAGTACCTCAACTGTTTTCACCCCAAAAACACGAAGCAACCCTTGAAGGCGGCTCACCCGCTGGTTTTCTCCCTCCAGATTTGTCCTGTCGGCGAACCTGCACGGTGGCACCGTGGTGGCTAGTTACCCTTTCGACGACTCAGCCGTCCACGAGCAGCAGGGCCACTACAGCCCGTCGGCCGAGGACAGCCTGTTCCGCTACTTGGCCCTGACGTATTCCCAGAATCATCCTGTGATGAAGACGGGTCAGCCCAACTGCACCGACGCCCAGGAAGAGACGTTCGAGGACGGCATCACCAACGGGGCCCTGTGGTACGACGTCTCCGGTAAGACCGATGCATTTCGACGTCTTTGATATTACAGCTTGTTTGAGGAGGCGTGTTTTTTTTTTTTCCTTTTCACGTCTTAAAGCTGTGGCTCCGTGTTTCCGCAGCAAATGATCAGATTTGACATTTGCAAAGCGCCAGGAAAAACGACAACAACAACACGGAGAAGCTTTGTTACCGAATCTGCTCAGAGGGAAAGTCTCATGTTGCTTAATCCCCTCATTTCACACACGGACACGGGTGAGAGACGAAACAAGAGATCGTTGTCACGAGCTCCTCCCACTTCCTGGTTCTCCCAGGAACGCGTAAAGAGGCGGAGCACAGGTAGAGCTGTGGGTGGGGCCCATGGTGCTGTCGCAACAGCCACAGACGGTCGGCCCAGGTGTCACTCAAGAGGCCACGCCCCTTAACTGTGCACAGTTTCAAACCTCGATAGAATCAAAAATAAGCTAGCAGTTTTCAGGTTATAGTTACATATTTACATTTGAATTAAATAACCCGGATCTCACAGAAACATATTCAGTGGAACCATGTGTTTTCCAGTATATGATCAATTGTTGGAATACGGCTTGTTTTTGTTCCACACCTCCGTCATTTTCAGGAACAGGGGGATGATTTGTGTGACCTGAACCGAAACCTGATCAGAATACTCTTCTGGCTCTGCTGTGTGGGCCCGATGATGTAATTGGGTTGGGTTACCGCGCCGCTTTGTCGCGAGCGGTCACAGGTGATGATAGTCGCTCATTCAAATCTCCGATTTTCCGCAGATTAGCTCACAATCATTTCCATTCGTGTCCGATTCACATTTGACAGAAGCATTGGGACGATACTGAAAAGAGCTGTAGATTTGATAAAGTGCCACTAAAGCTACAATCACACCTGCCGCCCTCCATCGACACTGAAATTCCAAATTCCTAAATAAACACGTGATTATTATATCATTATATTGTGTCTGTTTGCCATCACAAGGAAGTGGGGCAGTAAATCATTACCACGGCCGTGAGCACACATTCCCCAACAACAACCGCTCGTGTGCACACATCTTGGTTTTAATTGCCTCCAGAAAAATGGAGGATCACTTTATAATGAATGTTTTTTTTGTTTTTTTTGTAGTTTGAGAAATGACGTGTTGTTGTTGTAAAATGACGTGTTGTTGTTGTGCTTTGTCAGCGTAAAGTCCAGGTTGTTACATGATCACAGCTCTCAGCAGCAGAAGAGTCAGGTCCTTATCACATGACGAGGACCAAGAAGAAGAAGAAGAAGTGTGAATCAGTTGGACTCACAATGCTTGTGTCTGTGTGACATGTCCCACTGGATGAAATGCCGGAGCTAAAACCGGACCGATGGCAGATCAGGCGATAGTGTGACATAACGGGTGGTCGGGGCGAAGAGCCAGGACTTGAAATCAGGGAACAGGGGGTTTGTTTTGTTTTGCTGTAATCTGGGCTTTGAAATAATAATGCAGCAGAACAGGATGTTTTATCTTGACTCACAATCTGTTCCTCTGTAATTCCATGGCAAAGTCAAAAGTTGCTCATTTGCCACCTCCGGCAACTAGTGTTTGCCTTTTTCAACCAAGTTTTCCCATTACATGTCGGGAAGTCGGTGGGAGGTTCGGGTTCACCTCACCATGTGCAGTGGTGCAGACCCACTGCAGACGTCCTTTCATGATGAGCACCTCCCGAAAAGTCAATATGCAACTTTCAAGTGAGACGGATGGCTATTAGGGTGTCGTCGTCCCCCCCCCCCCCCCCCGCCCCGACAGACACTCCTGTACTTCCTGCTCCGCTTCTCCTCTGGCATTTTAGCTGAAGAGAGAAATGAATGGGCCTCACTGTGTAGGACTTAGTGGCACCTAGAGGTTAGGAGCATCCCAAATGGTGCTCCTACATTTAAGGTGGAACTGAATTTTGGTTCTTATCTGTGACTTCATCATTTCCAGATACCAAATGTGTGTTGTTGTTTGTAGGTTATTATGCTATGACTTTAATAGCCCCGCCCACTTAAGGATGTGGTAACTGGCCCCTACATTTAAATGAGTTTGACGTCCCTGGTATACACAGCTGTGGCAGGGCGGCATGGTGGCAGGTTCGATTCCCGACAGGCATAGCGGCTCAGCACTAACCTTCAACTGTGACTTTGGAATGTCATTGTTGTATTTCACTGTGTAATGACAAATAAAGCCGCTTGACCTGTAAAAACAGAGGAGCGCTCATTCAGACTGAGGTAGCAAACATACGGGGAGTTCTTGATTTAAGACTCCTTTTGAAAGTTCTAAAAATAGGATGCAGGTTGACTCGGGCGCTTTAGCACGGAGCTCACCGCTATTGTTCGCTGGGTGGTTTCCTGCTGATTTCAGGGCGTGTCTGCGGATCTGGTGAGGAGACCGGATATTTAAGGTTGGGGCTGCGTCACTTAAACGCCACGGACTGTTGGAGGATGTTTACTTTAGAGATTAGCTCCGTAAAAACAATGTGCTAGTAGTTGTTATAAGAGGGAGATAAGAGTTGGAAGAAGTATTTTTTTAAAAAAATTTTTACAACTAATTGAAGAGCAGGTGGCTCCTCTTCATTCACGGGTTCCGTTGGGTGTGGTTGCCATGACGACCTGTTATCACTGCCGTCACCACAGTGGATCAGTCATCCTGTTGGGTCTCCACCTCCCCAACGCTGGTGTTGTCTCTGTCAACATGAGGTGATCTCGGCCCGACGAAACTCTCCTGCTCAAACATCGTCATGAGTGTTTCTGAAAGACTCTGTTGCAGGGCTGCCGGGCGCCGGTTGACACACGTTGCCGGCGATCGACAATGTTTGATCGGCGTAGTGGGCACCCCTGCTCTATAGGGACGACTCAATAAGTCAGTCAGTGTTGACTCAGTTCACGGGGGGGTGGGGGGTGGGGGGTGGGGGGCACTAGAGGCAGGCTCCAAAAGTGAGTCAATCCCCAGAGACAAACTATGGTTTTGGTCTCAATCAGTCGCATGATTTCCTGTCATTTGCGTATTTTTATTCTAGCAAGGTTTGAAATTGTGTTTAATTAAGGGGCGTGGCCTCTTGAGTGACACCTGGGGTGTTGACAGCTGTCAAGTTCTGTGGATGCTGCGATAGCGCGATGGGCCCCACACACACATTTTTTTGGACGATCCAGGAAGTAGGAGGAGTTAGGCACCGTCAAGATGGCTGACGATGGAACCGCCCACTACGAGCCGCATAAGCACTCGGCAGAAACCTGTGGGCGACTTCACGAATGCTACATCCGTCTTTATATACAGACATAGAATACATTGGATGAACCAGGAAGTAAGAGGAGTGAGGCAAACCATAAATGGTAAATAGCAATTAATGCATCGTAAAAGTCACATGTATGATCTTTAAATAGAGATGAAGTCCACACTCACTCACAGTGTTGTAGGTGATCTCTTAGGTCTAAGACCAGCATTCCACGATTGGTTCAGTGGTGAGGTCGTTCTCATTGATTTGTCGAAGTCATTCATCAGTGTTTGGCGAGTGACGACGCTCTTTCACACCGAGCGCCGCTAAGTGGCAAATAGAGACTGGTTTATTGGGTTCCTGCGGCTGCCCAGCAGGGAGCCATGGCAACCCTCCAACCCCGGGAGCCTCCCTCCCTCCCTCCGGCTGCCTGCTGTTGCTCCAGAGGGACGAGCCCTTGAACACTGCCCCCCCCCCCTCCCCCAGCTCTCTATGTACTCTGCTGAACTGCAGATGTCATGGCTGTTTGCCACCTTAAACATCAACCGTGGGATGACACAGACAAAGAAGAGCGACTCGGTCCCGACCCGCCCTCACCGGGTGTCAGATGACCCGAGCAGGTCAGGTTGCAGAGTTTGCTCGATGAATAAAGTGTCACATGTGCTGCTCACATCTTTGCTCTGAATCTCGGTCAACATGTTAAAGGTGCAGTGTGTAAGATTTGGTGACATCTAGGGGTGAAGTTGTATCCATCGACCTCACCCTCACCTTTCTACACATGCAGCAGAACCTGTGTTTGATTTCAAAAACAAAAAAAAAACTGTTTAGTACGTCCATTTTCACTACTGTGAAAACATGGTGGCCCCCACAGAGAGGAACCGCTACTCATGTAAATATACAATAATGGGCTCAAAAAATAAAAATAAAAAAACAATACATTTTGGTGATCAGAAATTCATGAAAAAGTCAGTATGTAGCGTTTTGTAATATTTTGTAGAAGTGACAAAAATGGCGGAAATCGTACACACTGGGCCTTTAAGTCTGTGATGTCTTCTTATAGGAGGGATGCAAGACTACAACTACCTGTACGGAAACTGTCTGGAGATCACTGTGGAGCTGAGCTGCTGCAAATACCCTCCTGCCTCTGAGCTGCGCAACGAATGGGATCTGAACAGGGAATCGCTCATCAGCTACATGGAGAAGGTCGGGGTTCATCGGAGTAATCATACCGCCCTCACCCAGGATGTTCGTTTTGGGGCTAATTATCTCCCGCGTCCTCCAGGTGCATATAGGTGTGCGTGGTTACGTGAAGGAGGCGGTGACCGGTGCCGCCCTCGCCAACGTCAACATCATGGTGGCGGGCGTTCAGCACAACCTGACCACAGGAAACCATGGGGAGTTCTATCGCCTGCTGCTGCCAGGGACTTACAACATCACAGCCGTGAGCCCAGGGTGAGCAGAACCTTTGAACACACGGCAGCTTTTTCAAAAGCACAAAAAACGTCAGTCTGGTTTTCACATTTCATCATATCAGCGTTTCCTGCTGCTCATTTCCTGTTCCTTGTTGCCACATCACAGTGAGTGAAGCCAAATTTGTAAAATAGCACTTTGAGACAGTCGAGTTCCTTTCCAGACACATTCTGTCTCTGCTTCCTCTTTAGACAGAGTACGTCTTCATTATTGAGATAGAGATAGAGACTGTTTTCCATTGGCTCAATGACAAATGACTTCCTGTTTGACTATGGCAACATGTTTAAATGATTTATTTCCTTTTTTTTCTTTTTTTTCTCAAACTTTTTTAAATTGGTGATTTTTCAACATACAGTTCAATGGTATAAGATTTTGACTTTTCATGTTTATATACATTCAAAGGATAACAGTGATAAGTAAATAGCTGAATAATTGCAGAGCAAATGAATGAAAAAAGAAAGAGAATAATAAATAAATAAATAATTCGAATAAAAGGAAAAAAGAAAAGAATCCAGGAAAAAAATGTGCCTTGTTGAAGTAGTTTCTAAATGCTAGCCGTTTAAATCTCCTTTAATGCCAACGAGTGAACAGGAAGTCACAAAAGCTAAAGAATGACACCGTAGGTTACCGTCCCGACTACTGGTGGTCTCTTCATCCTTCTAAGTACTTCTGAGGGCCCAAAGTCCAATATTGCACTAAAGCCAGGTTACCATGACGACCCGCCCTCCTCAGCCCTGCATGGAGCTCTAGCTAGCTGTAGCCAGTGTGTGGGTTGTAATGGCAGCTGGCTAACAGCTTGCATCACTTTGCGACTCTCTACGACTCTTTTTACTCTTTGCCCGCCCACACACAGTATTCACCAAGACCCATAGCTGTTTTTTCAGTTTCTTCCTGAATTTTGGTTCCTACATTTAAGGTGGAACTGAATTTTGGTTCTTACATTTAATGTGGAACTGAATTTTACTTCTTACATTTAAGGTGGAATTGAATTTAGGGTCTTACATTTAAGGTGGAATTGAATTTTGGTTCTTACATTTAAGGTGGAACTGAATTTTGGCCCTTAAATTTAAGGTGGAACTGAAATTTGCTTCTACATTTAACGTGGAACTGAATTTAGGTTCCTACATTTAAAGTGGAACTGAATTTTGCTTCCTACATTTAAGGTGGAACTGAATTTTGGTTCCTACATTTAAGGTGGAACTGAATTTTGGTTCCTACATTTAAGGTGGAACTGAATTTTGATTCTTATATTTAAGGTGGAACTGAAGTGTTTCTTGCGTACACAGGTACACACCAATGACCGTCTACAGTGTCCAGGTCAAGGAGGAGAAAGCCACGCAGCTGAACTTCACGCTGGCGCCCGTTGTTGTGACCCAGCCAGCAGGGGGCATCACCGCGCCGACGTCCCCCGTCCCTACGAGCCGCGCACCCAACACCTCCAACGCCACAACCGCGGCCGCCCCTCGCTCCACCTCAGCCGCCTCCGCAGGAAACGAGGGCGGCGCCACAGTACCTCCCCCTACGCACCAGCCCATCCAGCCGCAGATGTTCCGTCACCACAACTACGCCGACATGGAGCTGTTCCTGCGCATGTACAGAAGCAAGTTCCCCTCCATCGTCCATCTTTACTCGATCGGCCGCTCGGTGGAGGACAGAGAGCTCTACGTGATGGTCATCTCCGATAACCCCACTGTTCACGAGCACGGTGCGTCCCAGGTGGCAGTGCAGGCGGTAACCACCACCGCTCCGTCCGCCCTGTTTTGATTTTCCCCCCGTCTTCGTTTTCAGGTGAGCCCGAGTTCAAGTACGTGGCCAACATGCACGGTAACGAAGTGGTGGGCCGAGAGCTGATGCTCTACCTCATCGAGTACCTGTGCCGTAACTACGGCACCAACCCGGAGGTCACTCACCTGGTGAACAACACCCGCATTCACATCATGCCTTCCATGAACCCCGACGGCTACGAGGTGGCCAATGAAGGTAAGGGTTTAAGCGTCTCCCCGTCGAAACAGGAAGTAAGAGTCGAGGTCAACGGCCGTCCTTCTCCTCACAGGTGATACAAAGGGCTACAAGGGGCGCAACAACAGCAACAATGTCGACCTGAACCGCAACTTCCCCGATCAGTTCCCTTTCGCCACGGGAACAAGACAACCGGAGACCATCGCTGTGATGAACTGGCTGAAGAGCATCCCCTTCGTCCTGTCAGCCAACCTCCATGGAGGTGCAGTGTTGTCGATATTTCTCGTCCAATTCAGGATCATCCGTACACCAGCAATTTTACGTGTTGTTTGGAAGAGGAAAATGTTCAACTTCTCAAATGTATTTCATAATAAGAAGGTGCCGTTTGAACCTGAGATGGAACAGAATATCACGGTAGGTGGCGATGCCAGAGAGGGAATTATTCCCTTCTGCACTGAATTAAAACCCCGAGACAAGGGAATGAATCGTAAATACCAACTTTTTTGTATTCTTCTATCTATGAAATGGCGAGTGTCTGTAAGCATTACAAGGCATCATCGCCACCTACTGTCAGGGAGTATGAATAGCTGGCAGTCTGATGCGTAAAAAAAAAAACCCTCTTCAAAATTAAAGCATCAGGGTTTGTTTTTTTTCGGAACTCTTTTTCCCCTGCGACCCACCAGGTGAGAATAACTGTTTAAGACCTTGGTTTTATTATTCATATTTTTTTTATTTTTTTTTGTGTTCTCGTCCCTGTGTCGTGTATTTCAGGTTCCTTAGTGGTGAACTATCCCTTTGATGACAACAAAGACGCCATATCTCAGTACACCCCGTGTCCTGACGACAAGGTCTTTCAGCAGCTGTCCAGAGCCTACTCACAGGTAACTCACGAACACCAACGCTCTCCCATCCGAGAACTGCCCACTGTTTCAGACCGTAAACAAATGTCCGAAAACAAACCGAGGGTTTTAAAGAACCGACTTAAAGCGACTGCAACGGGACTCGTTGTTTTCAAAGTTCCAAACTCCTGTTTGTGATTCCGCGTCGGCAGGAGAATCCTCAGATGCACAACGGACACCCTTGTGAGTACCTGTACCCGGACGAGTATTTTCAGGACGGCATCACCAATGGGGCAAACTGGTACAATGTTCCTGGTGCGTACGCGTCTTCATCCCTCCTCCTCCTCCTCCTCCTCCTCCTCCTCCTCCTCTCTCAGTTTCTCATGCAAAGAAAATACGACAACATGACTGGATGAATCAATCCAGGGTGACCTGACTGAACCGGAGCACTATTTTGCAGGTGGCATGCAGGACTGGAACTATTTGAACACCAACTGTTTTGAGGTGACAATCGAGCTGGGCTGTGTGAAGTACCCTCTGGCCAAGGATCTGCCCCAGTACTGGGAACAGAACCGGAGAGCCCTGCTGCAGTTTATACACCAGGTAATTCCAGGTGCACGGTGTAAGAAGAGGTGAAATTGTCCTAATGGGAGAGAGGGATTGCAAAATAGTGACGTTGTTGTGAGTGTGTGTTTGTACACACTGTCCCTTTTCAAACAGAAACGACACCATTGTCCCAAGCCCCCCTCTCAGGTGTCCTGGCTTCTTGTGTCTCCAGGTCCACACGGGAGTAAAGGGAACGGTGTCGGACAGTCGGGATGGAACAGGGATTCCCAACGCCACCATCTCCGTGGCGGAGATCGACCACGACATCGTCACGGCTCTCACCGGAGACTACTGGAGACTCCTGGCCCCCAACACGTACTCCATCACAGCCTCCGCCCACGGGTACGGTGAGGTCCAGATGTGGCCACTGGTAAAAGGCGCGGGTCGTCCGCTGAACGTGTCCTCCTCTGTTCCCCAGCTATGTCCCCGTGACGACCTACGCCACGGTGTCAAAGGAGCGAGTGGAGGTGGTGGACTTCAGACTCACCCGCTTGCAGCCGGACGCCAACGGCCAGTCCCCGAACGGACCCCCGCCCACCCAGAGCCCGTCTGAGAAGGAGCTGCAGAGCCTGATAAAGGAGCTCTCTCTGGGCCAGGGTCTGGAGCAGCTGGTGCAGAGCACGGCCATCGAGAGCAGCTTCCGCTACCAGCGCTACAAAGAGCTCTCCGAGTTCATGAGGGGCCTCACGCTCAACTTCCCCAAAATTACGTCCCTGCACAGGTTCGCAGGCGCCGCCTCTCCTCCGAGGACCGTCTCCATCCACATCGGGGACACTCCGTGACCTCTCCTCTTTGTTTTCAGTTTGGGCCAGAGTGTAGAGTTTCGAACCATCTGGGCCTTGGAAATCTCCAACAATCCAGGGGAGGCTGAACCCTCTGAGCCCAAGATCCGCTTTGGGGCCGGGATCCATGGTAACGCCCCCGTGGGCTCCGAGCTGCTGCTGGAGTTCGCTGCTTTCCTGTGTATCAACTATGGAAAGAACCCGGCCATCACCAAGGTGTGTCCCCGGAGCCGCCGTCAACTGTGTTTGAGCTTTTGTTAATTCGCTTACATGTCCCACTCCTCCTCCTCCTCCTCCTCCTCCTCCTCCTCCTCCTCCTCTTCTTCCTCCTAGTTGATCAACGAGACCCGGATCGTCATCGTGCCGTCCATCAACCCTGATGGACGTGAACAGGCTGTGGAGAAACAGTGCACCTCCGTCCAGGGTTTGACCAACGCTCATGGGAAAGATCTGGACACAGACTTCTTCGGTCAGTCATGGAGAATGTGTGTGTGTGTGCGTGTGCGTGTGTGTGTGTGTGTGGCCCAAAGCAAATTCTTTGAATTCATAAGCATTTCCTGTCCACCATCTCATTTCTGTTTTAGGAAATGCATCGCAGCGAGTGGTGGAGGCTCAGCCGGAGACCAGAGCCATGATGGACATGATTCTCGACAAGAGCTTCACTCTGTCTGTGGCCCTGGACGGAGGCGCTCTGGTGGTGACTTACCCTTATGACAAGCCCGTCCAGTCTGGTAAAGACACAAAAGCAATCAAAATAATACAAACTGAACAAATTAAGTGATGTTGAGTTTAAAAACATCAACCTTTACATCCCTCCAGTTGAAAACGAGGGCACGTTGAAGTACCTGGCGAGTGTTTACGCCAACAACCATCCCAAGATGCACCTGGGAGCCACTGGGTGTTCAAACAATGGGCAGAGTACGTACCGCTAAGACCTCTCACCTTAATCTCGTCAATGTTAATTCGGCCGTTAACAACTAACTCAATCAATTTTCCCTCACTCAGCTGGCAACATCCCTGATGGAGTCATGAGGGCAGCAGTGAGACAGAGTCACATGGGAAGCATGAAGGTGCGATAACGGCTCCTCTAGCCACGATAACGCAACAGACTATTTAGGGCTTTGACCGGGCTTTTATTTTGAAAGTCAAAAACACTCTCTCCCTTGTGTGGTGTCGTGTCCTCTCAGGATTTCAGTATGGACTTTGGCCACTGCCCAGAAATCACAGTGTACACTGGCTGCTGTTTGTTCCCCCCGGCCGAGCAGCTGCCCACTCTGTGGGCCGAGAACAAGAAGGCCCTGCTCAGCATGCTGGTGGAGGTATGATGCAAGATTACGTCAATCGGCACCACACGCAGAGTCTTTAAGGATTCAAGTAGTTTCATATATTATGAAATGACAGTTATTTTCATATTTTCTCGCTGTAACGTTTCGTCATCTGAAAATGAGAATTGTTTGTGGCTTTTGTCATCTCAGAGTGAATCATTTATATGCGTTTAGATTTTTACGGGTAGTGTCTTCTTTTTACAGCTACTCCAAACATGTGGCAAGGGCTATTAATACGGCTGCAGTCTGCAACTTCTACCACTAGATGGTACTTGAGCACTGGAAAAGTGGCCTCAGGCTTTTTGGACCTGTCAATCTGTTTTGTCTACAGTTATGTCATTTCATTTAGCAGACACTTTTATCCAAAGCCACACATAGTATCTGAGGCCGGGAATTGAACCCATGACCTCATGCATTCATGGCGCATCCTTTTCCACTGAGCCACACTCACCCTATTTTATGAAGTCTGGCATCTCTCTTTAGTCAAGTAGCCGAATGAAAACATGGCACCTTTGTTGCTTTAGCTTTAAAAGTTACAGTGTGCGGGATTCAGAGACAACTAGTGGTGATTTGGCCACATTGCAGCCAAATAGATCAATTTAATCTGTTATTATTGTTTATTTTATGTAGCTTATAGTCGGACGCCTCCATGTCTGTGTCCTCCAGGTCCATAAAGGTGTCCGTGGCGTGGTGAGGGACAGGAGTGGGAAACCCATAGTGGGAGCCATCATTGTTCTGAATGGAGGCGTGAGGGTGTTTTCCACAGAGGGCGGACACTTCCACGCTCTGCTGGCTCCTGGTAACCACAACATCGAAGCCGTCGCCGAGGGTTACCAACAACAACGTCAAGAGGTATGCGCCTCAAAATCAGTCACGTATCCACTGTAAGTGGAGGTAAGGTGCTGTCTTTCCAATTCAGGGCCATCTAGTGGCGAGGCTACGTATTGCAACCAGAAAAAAAAATCACCAAGTCCAAGTTTTTTTTATTTTATTAACATATCAGCAACATGTGGCCTCTCAAATTTTAAGCTCGAAAACAGGCACATGACTGGATGACGTTTTGAAACAAAAACAGATCCTGCACTTCACAAACCTGAGATTTCCATCATCCGCTTAATTCGACTTTGCTGAATGGTTTAACCAAGTTGGACTTGACAACTTTCTCTTTTTCAACATATTGTGCCCAAGAAACGTTTCAAATCTTCCACATTAAATTAAAAAGAAAATTAATAAAATGAAGAGACCAGAAGACCAGCCCCGTGATCGTGGAGCCTCTGCGGAAGGATTTCAAGTGTCAATCTCAATGAACGGCGTCGGCCGGAGGACGCAGAACCTCTCCGCCACCTCCACCCGTCCGTCCGCCTCCTCGGAGATCTGCAGCGTGGGGAAGGCGAGCTCCTTGAACAGCTGCTCCTTGATGCTCCGCCCCAGCTCCTGGCTGTAATGTGCGGGCTTCCCGCTGGCGCTGAAGAGCAGGGGGTCCACCACCTGGTGGTACACCTGCTGGTACTCCGCTACCGGGAAGCCGTGGATCATCACAGACCCCGACTGATCGGAGGATACCGAGGTGGGCTCCTCGCGGGAGTCTTCGTCAGGGGACTCCAGGAGATCCGGGATCTCGGCGGCGTTCCTTATGTACCTGTCCTCCAGGGGTTTCTGGGGCTCCGGCTCGGACCGAGGCTCGGGCTGAGGCTCGGGCTCGGGCTCGGCTTTACTGGGCTCACACATGATGGGAGGCTCACGATTCGGTGACACCAACATGGGCTTCCTCTCCGTAACGGCCTCCCCATATTTCTTAGGGCATCGAATACTTCTCCTTAGGCCATAATGACGCATAGCACACCTCTAGGAAGTAAACAAACATGAGTGGAAGTGGAAAAATAGAATAATTAGGATGTGAAAAAAAAGAAAAACAGAGGAAAAAGAGGCACTTACTCTTGGGGTGTGGGGTCAGGGCTCATTACTGAGTCAGGACTCTGGTTTAAAATCCTCCGTTCCTGATCTCAAGAGTTTATTTTCTCCATCATTCAACATCACACATGAGAAATCTTGTTTTGTTTTTGTTTTTTACAAACGCACAAAAAAAGAGGTTGGATTCTTTTGAATTTGCCTCTAGTCTTCATTCGCTCACACAGGAAGAACCTGCTCCAGATTAGACTAAGTGCTCTCACCTGCAGCCGAGACGTGCTAATGAAGTTATGAACAGCTCCCCTCCTCACTCCTGTCTGGAGCTTCGGCCATAGAGCCCGGTGCCTTTGATCGCCCTCTGGTTAAAAGGGAGTGAGAGGGGAGAGCGTGCGCTCGGGCAGTTTTAAGTGGAATTAGAAAACAAAGACAAACTGGCAGTGGTTGTTTGTGTGTGGTTTTTGAATGAACCATGCGCCCTGTGTTTTCCCCTCCGTGCTCCAGGTGGTGGTTTCCTCCTTTGAAGCCGCCTGCTCCATCATCATCGAGTTCGACATGGACAACAGTCTCTTTGGGCTGCCCAGGGAGTTTGTGGTGGCCAGTGCAGGTAAGATGGCTGCGCGCGCGTGTGTGTGTGTGTGTGAGAACTCAGCGCTGGTGATGTTGATTGTATCAGTGAGTGAGTGATTGAAATGAAGTGGAACTGTTTGGGGTTAGCGTGCCGTGAACCAAACTGTGGCCCATTGTCCACTTTCAAGTGGCCCACAGCAAATTCTAAAAAATATATAATGGAATGTGGCCCACACGTGAAACTTGCCCTTGACTGTGTTGTACTTCTTAGTTTTAACACTAGGTGGAGCTACTGCTTCATTGAAGACGGTCCTGCATGGGTCCAATATGAACACATAAAGGCAACAATTGCTCATATTTGCTCATTTTATTTGGTTGTAATGTAGAATTGTTTTTTCAATTTATGCATTTTTGATCATCTAGCATAATTTCGCAACATTTAATTTCTTTTGTGAGATTCAATAGTGGCCCAGACATTAGTGTAAGTTTAATGTATGTGGCCCTTGGTGAAAAAGGTTTATTTTTGTAATCATTAAAACTCAAAGAATGTAAACATTACTCTTTAATATTCTATTGCCGCCAATGCAAATGGGCGATAACCTCATAAAAAATCTAATGCAATGATCCTTTAAATTGCTAACGTTGCCTTACATCATAATTCCAAACTCTTTCACCCCCCCCCCCCTCTCTGTGCAGCGGCCTCCATGACGGCGCTGGTCATCACCGCCTGCATCATCTGGTGCGTGTGCGCCGCCAAGTCCAACCGGCAGAAGGACGGGTTCCACCGCCTCAGGCAGCACCGCGACGAGTACGACGACGAGATCCGCCTCACGTCCATGGGCTCCAAGAAATCCCTGCTGGCCAATGAGTTCCAGGACGAGACCGAGAGCGAAGAGGAGACGCTGTACGCCAACAAAATCTGAGGGGGGGGCGGCGGCCCTGACTTTGACCGTTGGCTCGGTATATTCTATTTTTTTATTTTGAAATCGTCCAACCGGCCGAGGAGGAGGAACAACAGGTCGCGGCTCCTTCTCATGACTTGACCCTTTTCTTTGGTTCTATCAACAAGCTCCCACTTCTCACAGGTATCAGTGCAACTAACTTGAGGTGTGAAGGGTTTGTTTACGTTTGATGGATCTCTCAATGACTGGAGAGACGGAGATACAGAACAAAGCTTTGATCCACTGTGGCTCATTTGTCCATTTTTTTTTTTTGTTTTGTTTTTATTCCGAGCCGTTCAAGCATGCATTTTAAGACCGGTACCTGAACCCAGGAGTCCAGCTGTGATGTCAACATGCACCTCGATTTTCAGTTTTTTTGGGGGATGTGGAATTGAACTCTGGATGAAATTGATCTCTCTCTCTCTCTCTCTTTCTCACTGATGTCATCGCCTCACCAGTAGTTTGATTTAGACGTCATCTAAGTGGAATCCAAAACTGTGCCTTGGCTTCTGTAACGTGTGTGTGTGTGTGTGTGTGTGTGTGCGCAAAGTAGATGATCGTCCAGCTGATACTCAGGTGGAAGGAAAGGAGAGAAATGTTGCACTGTTTCTGCACAGACGGAGAATGTGAGCTGGTTTGATATGTATAATTTTTTTAAATTATTTAAGTTAAAGGGAGAATCGGTCCGTCTGAATCCATCCTGTGCAGAATGTTCGAGCGAGGCCGCGCCCTTTTTGAATCTAAATCGTCCCACGTCGTCAGCCAAGAATGAAAAGTATCTGGGTGGTTTTTGAAAAGAATGTACCTTTTTTAATTTGGTTTGTTTTAATTTCTGATTGTTGCTGTGGGATAATCACAATCTGCGTCTGAACATGGAGAATTAGACTTTGATGCTTCTTACCACAGATCAAGCTTTGTCTTTGGACATTGACGAACGTCAAAAGCAGCTCCCTCCGTATGCTAATGAGCAGAGTCCAAGTTGGTACCAGAGCCATCCATATCACAGGAGTTAAAGGTCCAGTCCGTATGATTTGGGCAAAATGAAATATGATAAAGGTATTTTCTCTGAATAATCAGCTGAATGTACAAATACTTTCCATTAGTCTCCACGAGCTCTTTATTATGAGGTTGCCATAGTTTCTCCTTTATCCTTAATGTGGGGGTGAGTTGAGCTGCAGTGCGCAACTTCCCCATTAGATGTCAGTAATCCTACACACTGTTTAAAGGTGCAGATATTGTCAATTTAAAAGTTGTGTAAATCAAATGTTTCACTTAGATTTGAGAGCTCCAGACTGAATGTCTGATATTTTCTATTTAAATTGATCAGATGATCAGACTCTAGAAACTCAACAGATTGCCTTGTTTGTTTTTTTACAAATGGTGTCTTCTGCTCGTTAATGCAATAATTTGAATTTTGTTTGAAGCTGTTAATTTGAAAGATGATGTGAGCAGGCTGTGGGCAGTGTGGATGTATTCATAGAACAGGATACTTTATGTAATTGTGGTCTATGGGAAATGAGCTTTTTGGGCTGCATGGAGATATTTTATTTTTTTTGTTGCAGTACCACAAGTGACTCCTGGGAGAAATTTGCTGAGGGGTGGTGCTGTATCCAGTTCTGTCAATACAGCCATGATGGGGACTCTCATTGCAAACTGATACTAGACAAACGTCCACACCGTCAATCCTGTGCTCCGATATCCATCACGGCTCTAATTTCAAATCCACCAACGACCAAAAATGATGTGGTTTTGATCAACACACGTGATCATGAAAATAACAAATGGCTTTTCAGTTGTCCTTTCTGTGCATGTCGTCCATCATTCACACTAGTTTGAACAAAAACAAGACGTTGCCTCAAGTTCCTGTTACTCCAGGAAACTCCTCATCTCATTCAAACGCAGCTCCATTAATAAAAACCTTTATATATTGTTTTCATGTCCTAATCCATTCCTGAGAATGCCTGGAGTGCGTCAGCGTCCTGTTGGTTCGGTGTGAAGATTTTTACATGAACTGGAATTGGCTGTAAATAGTTTTTAAGCGATAAGAGAACGAGGGGGAATAAAAGTGCAAGTCATGTTTATTGTGAATCTTCACTCGACGCAGCATTTCATGAAGAACCCGTGTAACCTAACATGCACACACTCATTCATTGGCACAATGAAATAAAATATTTCACATTAAGTGTGGCGTCGTATGCTTATTTAAATATGCTGATCGAACGAATAATTACATTCATTTCTCAGATTGTGAAAATGTCTCACTACAAAGCCACTGTGAACTTTGAACCTCACTTTGCATAATAGGTTTGTGATGCAGACTAGTCCTTTAATATGTTATCAGATCTGTAAGTCCTGGATTACTTATAGCTTGGGTGGTCTAGTACCAGAGTAACTCAAGGTGCAGTTATAAATGGATTGTACCTGACAGACTCAGGTGAGGGCTACTTTCAAAAATAGACTATAGGTAGTGATGTACCTCACAGGCCCAACAGAGGGCCTTTCGTGTTGAACCATAAGGAAAACACATTTAAGCCTAATCATAAATAATTAGGGTGGTTTAGAACCTGACAGATACAGCTGAGGGCCAAAATAGAAATACATTGGCTGCAGTAGTACCTGACAGACACAACTGAGGGCTAATACTTTACTGAATGTAAATATTTTGGGTGGTGCTGTGCCTAACAGACTCAGCAGAGGGCCTTGTTATAAATGATAAATCTCATGAACAGTTGTAAATAGGCCCAGTGGTAATTGGTTTGGGTGTTGTCGAACCTGACAGACTCAACTGAGGGCCACTCTGGGCTTTTTTTGGAAGCGGTACGTCATATACTGACGCATCCCGGAAGTTGATGACGTCGCAGAACAACAAAGATGGCAGGTATAGGAAGCAGCAACTACTGGGAGGGTAAGAGACAACAGACTGCTTTGTAAACACCACACCACTTGACAACAACGCCAGCTACGACTCTGCTCACGTTAACTGTTGCTTAGTCGTCACAGCCGCCGCCATGTTTGACCTTTACGTCAGATATCTAAACACATACGTCTCCACTACGGCGGGCTAAGCTAACGGTGGCTAACAGGGCGCCGTCCCAAGTTAACGTTATTCAACATGTAAAATCTGTGTATCCGGTGTAAACGGTGTGTCAGCTCGACACTAACAGAGTTAACGCGATAAATAATGTGGAGAATATTAGATGTTAATCTCCATAGTACCCGGTGTTCGGTTGAATCAGTGAAGTCCCCTGTAGCACAAGTTGGTGAGCTTGTTTTCAATGGTGGAGGAGATCACCATAGTACCTGTCACATAATTGCTGTCTTGAATTTTAAAGGTCCTTTGTGTCAAATATTGACGCGTCTTTCAATTTCCTTTTGGTGCATTTGAATCGTAAAGTGTTTGTATTAATGATTTTTCATATATATAAACATCTGAATACTATATATGTTGTAATATTTCAGGAAGGAAGCCTTCATGTTTCAACTCCACTGAGCCCGCCATGTTGCCCCCCATTGTTTGAGAGTGGAAAGACTCTTTAATAACTGACAACCTAATGAAGTTATCCCATATGCTTTCAAGGGAATAATAATGAGACCAGGGGTTTTTCAACATGCATATCCTACGCACTGTACCTTTAAAGGCTGTTTCCAACTCTGGAAAGAACATTGTGTTTTCTTATCTTTATAATTAGAGGATAACAGACGGCTGATTTAGTGACACCTGTTGGTGAAGTCTCATTCTTAGCTGTCAGTAGTGTATTTGATCTGGGCTACCTTTAAAAACGTGGATATGCAACATGGCGGCCTCCATGTCGAGGACCCGCCCCCGATGGAAAGATAAAGGGCTCATTCACTCATTTATTTTCCATGTATACATCTCACACAACAGCCACATGAAACAAACAAAGCCTCTTTGTTATATTACCTTTATGAGAACATGATCCGTCCTTGTCGTCACATCTAACAAAATCGGCCCAGTCGGCAAAAACTGAATGGGTTCTTCTCGACTTCTTCATGAACCTGCACATTACATTCATCCAAACACTGTATCTGACTCTGTGTGTGTGTGTGTGTGTGTGTGTGTGTGTGTGTGTGTGTGTTCCAGATCTGCGGAAGCAGGCCAGACAGCTGGAGAACGAGCTGGACCTGAAGCTGGTCTCCTTCAGCAAACTGTGCACCAGCTACAGCAGCTCCAGGGACGGGCGTCGATCAGACACGTGAGATCAACTCCTCTGTCAGATCTGCTGGGGCTCACCACATAAAACCCAACTAGTCGTTGTACTGTTCACCCTCTGTTCTGTTGCCCATCACAAACCAGCATATATGTCCACTGATGTGCCCCCCCTCTGTAGGATGTCCTCTCCTTCACCATCACATCACCAGATAAGAACCCACAACAAGTTACATTTAAGATCTGTATGCCTGGAGTGAGTAACGTGTTTACCAGACGACCGACCCGGGTCGACTTTGGATGCTGTTGGAATGTTGTCGATGTAGCATTTTAAACAACCTGTCACACCAGGCTGTGTTTATTTGTTTCTTACGTCACTGGAACTCGAGCGCACAAGATCCCTCGAACTACTACGGATCTTTGTGAAGGGAGTGTAAACATATCTTCTGTTGTTTTCCTCCTCAAGGTCGGACACCACTCCTCTGCTCAACAACTCGACCCAGGACAGGATGTTCGAGACCATGTCCGTGGAGATTGAGCAGCTGCTGGCCAAAGTAAGGACTGTTTTATCATCCAGAGCCGGTTGGATGGGCAGCAGAGGGAAGATATTAAGAGTAGCACTGGACTTAGGCCAAGGTTCTCGTCCTTTATCAGTGAATAAGAAAAGTGCAGACGTGAAGTCAAATTAAATACTATTATACTGATTTCTACGCTTAAGACACCCAGTATTGTTGTAATTTAAAATCTTTTTTTAAGCAAATGAAGCCAATATGTTTGTCATATATTTAATTTCTCAACTCTCCAGCTTGAAATACTTTGATGTAAACGTCTTTTGGATGTGCATAGACACCATGTTGTAATCGAATTCCCATTCATTCTTGCGTATCTGTTTTTCAGTTGACTGCAATTAATGACAAGATGGCCGAATACACCAATACCCCCGGGACGTCTTCTCTCAACGCTGCTCTCATGCACACGCTTCAGAGACACAGAGACATCCTGCAGGTCTGGCTTCAGATCTATATTCCCCCTATTTTGATTCTCTCATTGTCTCTCTCTCTCTTTATTCGATGATATATATCGACTCTATTTCCACTTATTTTCCCTTATTTCCCTCTCAGGACTACACACACGAATTCCACAAAACCAAAGGAAACTTCTTGGCTATTCGAGAGAGAGAAGACCTGCTCGGGTCCGTCAGGAAAGACATTGAGTAAGTACTGGCTCGTCCCATCATGTGTCAGTGGAAGAAGTTCTCTTGAATATTCTACAAAAACATCCAGGTTTAAATAAAAAAGATTATTTAGTTTAATTTAAGTGTCAGAAACGGGTTGAAAATCTTGGATGTTCTGCATCAAACAGTGTAGTTTTCACTCTCTCACTCTAAAACGCTCTGTGGAGCCCCTGCCACCCCCCCCCCCCAATGAGAAGCCCAGACTGACAGTGACATCAGCCTAAATGGGAAGTAGAATGGCCTTCAAAGACAAGGCGTTTCAACAGCCACTGAAAGTGTTTTCTATGGTGAACAGCGCCCCCTCTGTCATTAAATGGTACTTTTCTTAAATGCAGAAACAGCTCTTATATTCATGGTTTGCCCACGCAGCGCTGTAAAGGTCAGGAAAACATGGGAAAAGTAGAGTATTACTTTAATAACCTCTCTTCAGACCCCATGATGTACTTCCTCCATCACTCCGATTCAGTTGCTGCACGTCACTTTTGTACCACGCTCAGTAAAAATCTGGATGTTATTGGCTCTGGAGGAATAAAGCAATTACTCATGGTGAAGCTGTGTTGTAGACCTTTCCTCCCTGGAGGGGATAGTTGAACCTTGACTCCCACTAGGCACAGTCCTGAGAAATGTTGGCCATTAAAAGGCAGAGGAGAGTTATGGGCCGGCCTGGCCTTGTGTTGAGAAAGTGTGTCCTCTCCTCAGATTGTCCGGGTTGTGCGTCAGTGTATTGAAATGAGATGGAGGCTCCCCCAGACCATGACTCCTGCCGTTTCCTTTTTTTTTTTAATTTTCTTTTCTTTTTTTTTGGTAATGGCTTATTGATCTCTGAGACGCAGCGTTGAGTTTACGGTGGGTACTGCAGGAGTCCTATTGATCCCCATCTCCATCCGTCCTGTTTGCAGATGGTCTGCAGCTGCTGCCTCATGGAGGCTCACGTGTTCCTCAGGCCGTGAAGTGGCTGTGTGAGGTCTGTCTCTGGTTTCACTCCCATTCTGTGGAATTGAAAGTAAAACCAAGACCTCAGTTTGTTTGATTGACAGCTCGTCAATCGTCCTGTTTTTTGATATTTCATTCAATTCAATGTTGATAACATGATTCAGTAATAATGGTGTACTTGTATCTGTATGCATTAGTCCTTTGTACAACATATCACAGATTTTTATCACTTTTTTTATACAAGGGGTCAAAGGTCACATCACTGTAGCGTAAACATGTCAGAGACGCTCCACAGGCTTGTTGGACCATAGATCCTTAATGTCGATTTTAAAGCAAAATGTTTTTAAAGTGGATATTCATTTTTTGCCCTTTATGCATACGTCATTTAACTAATTAAATTAATTTATGAATTTAATATAGTTTAACTCATTTAATTAATTGATTGATTTAATATCACTTCATATGTTTTATTATTTATTATCTTTATTTCTTAAATGTAATTTATAAAACATTTCATATAATTAAATATACATTATTATTTATCTTTTTTTCTACAACTATAATATTTATAAACATACTTAATATCATTGAATGCATATTTTTCTTTCATTTATTTTTTTAAACATCTTTTGGAATATATTTAAAATTGAATATGATAAAATTACAGTTTTAATTCATGCAAAAAAAAAAGATTCCCTAATTATAATTTAAACATACTTGTATCAATGAACCTCAAGTTGATCCAGAGTCATTCTGCTCGGAAACCAACACGTTTAATCTGCGCATCGACTCTGTCACATCCTCCGAGGTCAGTGCTACACGCCACCTGTCACTCCATACTCTCATTACACCACTCTTCACAGGAGTTCCACTAACCACTCTAATAATCTCAGTGCTGATGACTCAGTGTAATGATAACTAATGTGCCTGGAGGTGCGGGGGGAGGGGGGGGCGCTAATGAGTGAACCGTCTGTATGCCGAGGTGAGGGGGGGGGATTACACCGGCTGCTGTTAAGGATCAGTACAAGGAGTCTAGCACTTTCCCTCCTTCCTCAGCTAGAGGGCAGTAGAGACCTGCTTGGACCACAGAGCTGCTGCTCAGGCTGCTGCTGTGTATATATACAATTGTAGATGTTTTATGCCGATCGCAGTTGTTTACAGTTGCACACACACACACAAAAATCCATACTCATTAAACCAAACGGGATGAATCGTCTCATTTGAGCAAACGCCGACGTGAGCCCTGCAACATTTGATCAAACACTGCGTCAATACCTGGCAGAATGTGCGCTGGCCTGTGTCAACAGCGCTTATTTGTATGCGTTGGGCATAAAGCTCTGCTACCATCTGTAGCGGGACGTGCCGAGTTCATGCTTTCATCTTTAAATGTCAGCGACCCCCCCAAAAAAAAAACTAAATCGACCCACGGTTTTACTTGGGTGCCCTTTTCAAACAGGGCTCCTGGAGCGAGGGGAGCTGCCAGTGCTGGCTCCTCCAGAGGCCTCTGCCCCGTCAGTAGGGGGCGCCCTTGCAGCCCGGAGTGTGTGCACTGAATTTCCATACCTCCATTCACTGTGCATTGGGGGAGGTGGGGGGGGGGGGGGTTCGCCCCGGGGGGGGTCTCACACTTAGCAGGGTGGGGGAAGGATGTTTATGCTATATGAGTGTGCACACTCTTATGTTACACACATCCAACCCCCCTCCCCCCCTCCCCCTGGCTCTCTATCTTGTTCTTGCACAGCAGCAGCAGCAGCAGCAGCAGCAGGGTGGGGCTGTTCAATGACCAGGAGAGAGGCGGGAGTCAGCTGTTGTTCACGGAGGCAGAGAGCGAGAGAGTTGCATGAAAGCCTGGAAAGAGAATGGGTGGCGTGATGCGTTTACTCTGCGAGTGGTGTAACAAGGCATCCATTAAGGTCGACTGCGCCGCTGCTTCCTCTGTGGAGCCCGGGGTTCTGCTGTGTGGGCTCCCGCACTCCCTTAGACAAAAGCGGCGGCATTATTTTGCAGGACGTAGGTTGGGATGTGAAAAGAAATCCGTCAGGTTGTGTGCAGCATGGAGAAACTCCAGCCCCCCCTCTTGAAACAACTGAATCAGTATTTTATATTTTATATAATAACATGAATCTTTTATAATCTTTTGTAATTGTACATACAGTACATGTCAGCGACGGGTTGAACAACAACGATAATGTCCAATATTTTCAAAATAAAATACCGCGTGTGCAAAGTGTATTACTTTTGAAGACATATATCAGCAGGTTTTAGGTCTGTAGCCTAGCAACCGTTAGCTTATCCCACTGTCAGAGTGTCATACTGGGAAAGCAATGGTTTAAAGGCGCAGTGTATAAGATTTGGTGACCTCTAGAGGTGAAGTTGCATGTTGTATCCATCACCTCACCCTCACCCTTCTGAACATGCAGGAGAACATATGGTAAACTTCAGTTGTCATTAAAACTGGGCTTCTGTTAAAACATGGTGGCCCCCGTAGAGAGGACCCACCCTTCATGTAAACACACATTAAAGGGCTCATTTTAGGGTAATGGGGGAACAAATCAGTTAGGTGATTATTAAACTCATTAAAATATCAGTATGTCATTGTTTTGTAATGTTTTTAGCAGTGACAAAAATGACCAAAATCTTACACACTGCACCTTTAATGTCATTTTTTTTTTCTTCTCTCCCTGTTGATTCGGTGGCTCCTGTGTCGTCATCATGAATAATTCATTACATTCCTCAGTTGAAGGGCTGTTAGGAGGAAGAGTCACCCAGCTTGTTGACAGCTGAAGAGCAGGAGGAGGTCAGGCCAAGCTCCGTTTGGCATTTTCATCCCCATGCATGAGCATCACGCTGGGCTGTGACTTTTAGGCTGCGACACAGCAGGGGTGGGGGGGGGGGCACCAGGCTGCCCTGCTGGGGGGGGGGCACCAGGCTGCCCTGCTGTGGCTCTGCCAGGATGAGAGTGTGACCCTGCCAATCTTAGACCTATTTTCTTACTCTTCTATTGAAAGTATGCAGCCTCCAGTGCAGACGGATGAAGCACAATAGGAAGTGGAAAAAAAGGATGCAGTTCATGAGTTGGCCACTGGGGGCGGACTCCAAAAGGGAGCAGATCCCCATAGACTCCCATGTTAAAATGGTCAACGTTAGAGGTGAATGAAACGTGTTTAGAGTCTGGTACAAACTTCGGGTGTGGTCTCAATCAGTCACGTGTTTACGGGGTGAATTTATTATATATATATATATATTTAACTCGCGTATTAAAACAAATGTTTTAATTACGCATAATGAATGGGTGTGGTCTCTTGACTGACACCCGAGCCGAGCTGGGACGTCACGATGAGGTGACGGCACCACGAACCTCTGCGCCCGTTTTTAAATGAACCGGGAACCAGGAGGAGGAGTCAGGATTCGGCAGGATGTCGATGAGGGACACGCCCACAAAATCACCATCTTTATAAAAATACAGTCCATGGTTTTCATGCAGATGTAGACAAACATTGTGTTGTTCTACTTTTCCCTCCTCCTCCTCCTCCTCTTCTTCCTCCTCTTCCTCCTCCTCCTCCTCTTCTTCCTCCTCCTCCTCCTCCTCTTCTT
>JAFBJT010108913.1:170782-182374 GCA_016785325.1 Chascanopsetta lugubris
TAATGGAACATGGCGACCTCCGTAGACACGCCCACTTCCTAGTGTAAACATAAAAGGTCTTTCTCTTGATCATGGGATAAAACAACTGTAAATACAATGATGTCATCAATTGATTCTTACACACTGTACCTTTAAAAAGACTCGCGATACTCATGCTAATCAAATGTACCTGTGTTTGCGTCCATGTAGAAATCTTCCACCCCGATGCCAAACAGAGAGTATTGGATCTCGGCGCTGGAGCCTGAGTCAGCGTCTGTGGCGCCCACTGTCAGGATGCCCTTGTTAGTGGGAATGTCCTCGGGAAAGGAGGCGCTGTACACTGCCTGTGTACACAGGACATCAATTTGTAAGTAAAAAAATAAATAAATAAAAATAAAATTAATATATATATATTGTAAAAACAAACAATATATATCTGTCATAATAACACACAGAGGATTTGTACCCAGCAGCCATTATCCCTGCTGACAGAACCAGAACAGCAGTTAGGTGCGTTCTCTGACCCGCCTCCTCCTGTCCTCATGCGAGTATTTAGGAATAGTATATTTAAAAATATATATATTATTTATCCTTTATATATGTCGAATGTAGTTGATATATTTTAGGTATCGATATGATATTGTCTTTCTGCCATCCCAGATGACCTGGTACAGATAGTAAAGCCTATCATAGTCTTATGATACAATGGCTCTATTCAGGAATATGACACTAACATAATGAATAGTAACTAACTAACTAACTTTATTAATAGTAATAAACTGATTTTATTATTAGTACTGATGATCAATTATCAGTATGAGAACTACATAAATACAGAATGACCTATAAACAACGACACATTTTTGAAACATTTTGAAAATGTTCCCATTTGGCACATTTGCCCTCTAGTGTACAGGTAGAGTTAGTGCAGGTCAAACAACCAACTTCATTTTTTAGAGTAAAATGATCGTGTGTGCCGGATCGGACCCTCTGGCCTGTCAGTTCTGGCCCGGGGGCCATATGTTTGACACCCCTGTTCTAATGAGTACTTTTTACGCTTATTATTATCAATATTATTACTTAATCTAGATCCAGTAGCACTTTTTGTTTTGTCTCTGCAGAGTTAAATACCCGGCCGTCCCTGTTAATTCAGGATCAACAGGTGCAGCATCTGTCGGTTTCATGATAATAAAGGATTAGAAGCAGCTGTGAAGGACACAGCTCCACCTCAGTGTCTGATACGTCGTCGTCCCAGATGATGCAAAGTCACAGAAACACTTTGTCGTTACACGTTTCCGACTAATCGGAGAACAGAGGGAATACAGAGAAGGAGAGCAGGGAGGCGACGGAGGGGGAATTGATTTCAAAGAGCATTAGCGAGAGTTTAGAGGGAGAATGAAACTTTCCCAACTCATTATGCGAAATAGAAAGAGTTCAGAATCCTCCTGATTGAAAATGGATGTTCCTCCAAGACCACGCCGACTAATTATCTCGCCCCATTCATAGTCATCGTCCTCCTGTACATCGGCTCAGGGCTGCGAATCCAAACTCATTTTCCTGCTTAAATTGCAGAGCAGCAAACACTGTGAATATAGAGTTTGTAATCGTTTATCAGTTTCTTTTATTTGTGTTGCATTTGTCATTCAAACAGCAGCGCTGGCCAACTCTTGACCCTGAATAGTTTCCATGAATATTCAATTTTGTTTTGCATTTTTCAATTTAATTGAATTAGTGTCACACATTTTATCGTCATTTATGTTTTGAAACATACATTTGAAAACTTTTTGGAAAAAAATGCAAAAACGATGTGATTAAATGTTTATATAATATTAAATTCTACACTTTTTCCTTAAATATACTATTTTGTTGTGATTGTGGTTTTTAATCTTTTTACATTTTGACCGTTCACTTTTATTTTACATGGGCATTAGTGATGTGAAAATACTGTAAATCATTTCTTCCTAACATCAGTAACTGTATCTACACATCCTTTTTACTGTGCGTTTGTCCCCATCACAATGTGCATTTCTGAATAAGTAGTACTTTAAAAAGTAAAGTTGAATCTAGTGTGGCCTAAATAACTTGATTTTTGTCATCTAACGCTTCCACTTGTTTTTATCTGAACTAAATATTCCTTGCAACAAAGACTAATTGGAGTGAACCAGAAAAACAACGATTAAAAACCACCATTAAAACAATGAGTGTTGGAGAGATAAAGTGTCTGTTGTTTGTTGGTTCATGTGTCCACAGCTGACTCTGAGTTTCCTCTGACCTGGTTGCAGATGGGACTGTTGTCGTTGGCGTCCATGACAGTCACTTCCACCGCCGTGCGCGCCACATACAGGCCGTCGCTGGCAGTGATGTTGAGCAGATACCAGTCCTGCTGTTCACGGTCCAGTAAACCGCTCACATAAACCTTCCACTCGCCCTGCACCAGGGCCAGGCCAAACACGCCCCGCGGGTTCCCCCCTGCAGATCACACGGAGGAGGAGGAGGAGGAGTCACTGAGGCCACATGGCAAAGGAAGAGGTGAGAGCTGAGAGCATCGTGAGCCACGTGAGAACCAAACTACAAGCCTTATTATTCCACAGGTTCGATTCCCACCAGCCACACGACGACACATTTGGTGCAATCGATAAACATCTATCCTGGCAGAGTAAAAATCATTGGGGCGGTGTAGCGACAGCAGCGGCGGCTTTTGGTACTTTAACGTTTTTTTTTCTTCCATTAGGCCAATCGGTATATTTGAAATAGCAGAGCAGGTGGGCGAGCCAGAGCGTTTCATCCTCGGTTATTATCGGAGGGTGGTGACATGGATGGAAAACGTCCAGCTCGGCATCAAGGTGAGAGCTGAGCTGCTGAGATTTTTTTTATTTATTTCATTTTTTTTTACGACGGCCATAAAAACAGCAGTGACCACACAAAGTCATACGTGACGCTGTGACAAACTACTACTTAGCCTGGAATCTCCGGCTAATACACACTCGTAAAAACCCTATAGCACAGTGAAGATCTTTAAAGGAGACCAGCGAATGTCAGGTTATTTAAAAACGGGTTACAAGCTCGAGAACGGTTCAGAAAACACAGCGTGCTGCAGCTCCTCTTTTCAGCCTCTGTCTGAAAACCAAGGAGATATCAGCTCCGCGAAAAAGGCCACAAATACCAAAAATGTGCAAATCATGCATTATACTGCACGTTAAGCATTCGCTTCAAGATTTGTAAAATTGATTTTAAAGTACATTCAAGGCGGCTGTCAATCAAAGTTAGCGTAGCTAAGACCCTCCGTACCTTCTCCGAGACATTTTCGAAGACGTATTTCTGAAGACTTGCTAAACGTTGTGCTGTGTGTTGCAAAGCCTCGTTCTGTTAAGTCTAAGGACAAATGTCGAAAACCAACATTTTGACCATCGTCGGACTGTATCGACAGGAAGTGTCAGCGTGGACAAAAACACCGTCTCCTCACCTGTGATGTAGAAGTTGACTTGTCGGTTCTGCTCCGTCCCGTCTCGATCTCTGGTCTTCAGCACGGCCACCACCTCCCCCAGGGGGTCGCTCTCCTTCACCGCGCCGCGGTACACCTCCCGCTCGAACTGCGGCGGGTTGTCGTTGACGTCCGACACGGTGACGGTGACCACGGCGGTGGAGGACAGCGACCTGGACTCGCCCAGGTCGGAGGCCACCACCTCCAAGCTGTAGCTGGAACAGGCCTCGTGGTCCATCTGGGTCACGGTGGTGATCCAGCCCGTTTTGCTGTCGATGGCGAAGATGGAGCCCGCCGCCACGGGGCCCCCGCCGGGGGGCGTGTCCTTGGTCGTGTCCAGGTTGTGGGTGAGCAGAGGTCCGAGCTTGTAGGTCACCTAGGAATGAAAGAAGTACTCTGTGAATTTAAATACTGCAGTACTGTTATCGTAGTGTACACTGTTGGTATGTGTAGTACTTGATATTTTTCATGTGCTGTTTATGGTCTTATCGTGCTTTTAAACTCTTCATTGCATTTGGGTGTAATATTTCATTGAGAGTTCTTACATAAAATAAAAATGTACTATTTGTTCAATAGTGAATTGGGTACCCGTGTGTAAAAGAGTGTGTGTATGTGTGTGTGTGTGGTGGGTTTTTAGGCGTTGGTAATATTGTGTAATACTGTTCAATCTAAGTTTCTCATACTGATTGTACTCTGAGGTCGCGCACCTGCCCGTTGGAGCCCCAGTCCGGATCCAGGGCCCGGACTTGGACCACTCTC
Organism: Chascanopsetta lugubris; assembly: GCA_016785325.1. NCBI lineage: Eukaryota > Metazoa > Chordata > Actinopteri > Pleuronectiformes > Bothidae > Chascanopsetta > Chascanopsetta lugubris. The sequence goes on from JAFBJT010108913.1 coordinate 175,002, forward strand.
GTCCCGATGGGCATTCCCTCCATCACCGTGGCGACGTAAGTGTTGGTCTCAAACAAAGGTCTGTTGTCGTTTACATCCAGGATCTGCACAAAGAGACAGTGACGCAAAGTCCCTAATGTTTAGACTCTCCATCCCCCGTCCAACCTATCATGGCCTTTGTTGTCAAATTAGCTCATTCAAGCTAATCAGGCTAACTAGCACCACTTTCATGCCCAAAAATGCTAAGTAGTTCATTGTTTTGATGAAAGATGCTGGATATTTCACTTTAAACCTGTAAGGCAGGGCTGCCCACACTCTTTCGCCATGTGAGCTACTTTTTAACTGACCAAGTCAAAATGATCTACCAATACCAGGGGTCAACATATGTAAGTATGTGTGTGTGCGTGTGCGTGTGTGTGTGTGTGTGCGTGTGTGCGTCCACGCACGCACACATATTTATTGAAACTACAGCAAAAAAGAAAAACATTTGTCGACCTGCTAAAAATACTTTTTTACATTTGTCGATATGCTGATACACCAATTTCATTTTAAGTGGTCTCTCTTGCTCCATTTCTCATTAAGATGTGTGTGTGTGTGTGTGTGTGTGTGTGTGTGTGTGTGTGTGTGTGTGTGTGTGCCGCTGCTGTGCCGCCTCTGGCGCACGGGCAGAGTGTTCACGTGCTGCGGCAGCTGTGCGCTCCTCTGTCTCTGTATCTCTCTCTCTCTCTCTCTCTCTCTCTCTCTCTCTCTCTCTCTCTCTCTCTCTCTCTCTCTCTCTCTCTCTCTCTCTCTCTCTCTCGTGTTGACATGTGACGAACGACGGTTGAAACGTTACCGGCGATCTACCAACGCTGCCCGTGCGATCGACCGGTCGATCGCGATCGACGTATCGGGCCCCCTGCTGTAAGGAGCTGAATGGATTTTATTTCCCATGATTTCCATTTGGAAATACCCGAGATGTTTGAGATCAGTTTTCTCTGCTTTGTCTCAAATGAGTTTCATGTTGACTGTAATTACATCTTAGCTCCCAAAGCAGAAAACCTGCAACTATACAGCTTTACACGTAGGCATGAATCTTTCTGGAGGCTTGAAAATGGTCTTCTGAAGTATCGGAGTATATGTATAGCATAGTAATCAGCTTGTAGTTGCAGTACCAACCTTCACCTCCAGGTCGACAGTGGTGACGGACTCAATCAGGTCTCGCCTGGTCGTGGCCGAAACCTTGAAGCGGAAGATGCTGACCTCCTCGTAGTCCAGCGCTTTGTCCAGCCGGATCAGACCCGTCTCCCTCTCCACCTGGAAGGTCCCGCCCTGGTTGCTGTCCAGCGTCTCGCCGCCCACGGCGGAGAAGAAGCCGCTCTGCCCGGGGCCCGTGTACACGGAGCCCAGGGCCGTGCCCACGGCCGTGTCCTCCGGGATGGTGAAGGAGTACTGGGGCTGGCTGAAGGACGGGACCGAGGCGTCCGGAGGAACCACGTGGATGAAGGCCGACACCAGCGAGTGTTTGGGCGGGGAGCCGCCGTCCGTGGCTTTGACGAAGAAGGACAACATCGTCCCCTGGAGGTGATCCACGGTACTTTTAGTCATCATCCAACCGCTGTCGGGCTCCACCTGGACACCAGCAAACATTTTGTAGGAGATGTAATGAGTCAACTTGTCTTTCCATCCATCCGTCTAACGATCTATCGACACACCTTTCTATTATTCATTCATCCCTCCATCCAACTTCTATCCATCCACAACCATTCATCCATTCACCCGTTGATCATTGCATCCATCAACCCTACCTGTGCATCCATCCATCCATCCATCCATCTACCTGACCATCCATTCACCCACCCACCTGGCCATCTATCTATCCACCCATCAATTCATCCATCCATCCTTCCATTCGTCGTTCCATACACTCGATTTTTGCATTCATGTTTCAGTTTGTTACATTTTCATTCAGTCATTTTTTGGCGACTTAATTGTGTTTCCATTTCCAACAGCTTAAAACCCAAATGAATCTCCATGTTGCATCGTTTAGATTTGATGAGCAGAAACGTTTCATCTATACCTGACAGATGGAGCTTAATCCACTGAAATGAGGAGGGAGAGAGGGGGGGGGGCATCAATTTGAATGTATCTCTTCATCGAAAAAGAGGTGGGCTTGGGTTTGAATGTGGTTTGCCCTCATTACACACAGGTGTTGAAAAGTTACACAGTAAAGTTCTGACCTCCAGCACGTCCACCAGGGACAGACGAGCCTCGCTGTAGAGCGAGTAGGTGATCCTCCCGTTGGGCCCGGCATCGGGGTCGGTAGCTTGGATCTGAGTGACCAGAGAGCCTTTGGCAACGTTGGCTTTAATGCTCATGCGATACTCCACCGCTCTGAACCGGGGGGCGTTGTCGTTTTCATCCCCGAGAACCACTCGCACCGTGCAGAATGACGCACGACCTGGAAACGGACCAGTGCATCCCATTTACGCAGGAATACATCTTCCCATCGTAGATCAATCTCCAAAATGTCGCCCGTATGTTTGAATATTCATAAATCTGTGCCTCTCTACCTCCACCGTCCAGCGCCATGACGGTCAGCACCATGTCCTTGTTCAGAGGGTTCTCCCGGTCCAACCGCTGCAGCGTGGAGATGACTCCGTCCGCGCCGATGCCAAACTGAGTCTTTCCCAGATCGTTGATGAAGGAGTAGGTGATCTGACCGAACAGCCCCGAGTCCTCGTCCGTCGCTCGGACCTGGAGGTCGACGCGGTTGTCAAGGTCAATTCAGGCCGTTCAATTTAATTAAGGGGTAAAAAAGCGTAGAGAATCAACCTCGTTAAAGGTCCAGGGTGTAAGACTTAGGGGGAATTATTTCTATTTATTTTCTCAGCTATGTGAATAAAGTGTATTTATGTATATTATATTGTGTATATATATATTTATATATTACATATATATCATTATGTTTTATTTTACTCTATTTCATTTTATTTTACTCTATCCTATTTTATTTTGCATTATTTTATTTTATTTTATTCTATATGTCAAAAAAATCAATACAACTTGACTACTAGATGTCACTCCAGCCTACAGACTGTCAATCTGTTATTCAGCTGACTCATTCATGTCGCGCTACTCATGTGAGGATAACAACACTCCTCATGAGCGGAGGGGCGACAAACTGACCTGAATGACCTTTGACCCCGCAGGTGCATTTTCCAGGACCTCGGCCAAGTAGAACCTCTGGCTGAACACTGGGCTGTACAGATTGGCTCCCAGGACACGGACCATCACCTGTCAGTCATCGACACACTGTGATCATCATCAGCTGCTGACGCGACGACAGCGCCGACGGACAGGTTTGACCCGGATCCACCGACCCGAGGTAAGAGCTTCGTAACCCGATGCGAATGTGTCGTGAGGTCTGTTAAGAGATGTGGTGAAACCGAGCCAGAAACATCCCCACGTGTCCCGCTGCTCATTTACATTAAGAGACAGGTGTGAGCGGCACTTGGCAGCTCATCCTCACGGCAAATCACAGCTGACAGGAACAGGCATTAACCTCCAACTGCAGAGCGCCGGCAGTGAAAGGATGCGGTCGAGACGGATAAGTGCAAAACGGCGGTAATAAATCTGAAGTGAGGGTGTTGCTAAAGCAGGTCAGGCAGCAGCTTGCCGGGTATAAAGTAAAAAAAAAAAAAAAAAATAGAAAAAGATAAAGAAAGAGAGAAAAAGACAGCAAATCATTGGACAGAAGTAAATCGTGGCTGCTGAGGCGCCGCCTCACCTGAGCCATGTTGGTGAAGACTCCATCCGACACGGACACATTGAGCTGATACGAGAGTTTCATGCCCTGTCTCCTCTTGTTAGACAGACTGAGGACGCCGGTCTCCGGCTCCATCGTAAAAGTCATCCTCTCGTTGCCTGAGATGATACTGTACCTTTAAGAGAAACAGGTAGAATGATGATTATCTTGTAAAAAAAAATGTTTTTTTTTAAGAAACTGCTAAAAGGACAGTGTGAGATGTGCTGCAGCTCCTCTGTTCAGCCTCTGTCTGAAACACTCGATTTCAGCTCCTGCCGCTTTATTTATGCAGGGAGAGTGATGTCACGTGACGTCACCCTATTGCGGAAAAATCAGTGGGACGATTGAGCATTTCAAGAGCTTTACAACTCTCTGTCCTTTATCGCGGACGATGAATTTTTAACGTACGTAAACAAAGTTGGACAATAAAGGAAAAATTTTTCTGGGCAACTCACAAAAACGAAATACCAACTAAACTAAAGTAAATATTGAGGAATAGGCTGCAGTAGAAAAAAAAAAGAGTCAAATCATCAGAACCAAAAAAAGAACTTTTGAGTCTGCGCCTTGTGTTACCTGAGTCTGTGAGCGTCGCAGATGTCAGCGTCTGACGCCTGAACACAAGTCACAAAGTGTCCTCGCGGAGCCAGCTCGCTGACGAAGGCCACGTACAGCGTTTGGCTGAAGTTGGGCGGATTGTCGTTGGTGTCGGTGACGGTCACGGTGACGCTGACGTCGCTGCCGAGCGCCGGGTCGCCGCTGTCGGTCGCCCTGACGATGAAGTCGTAGCGCTGGACGAGCTCGTAGTCCAGCAGGCGTGCGGTGAATACCAGGCCGCTGCTGCTGTCGACGTGGAAGTAGTCGCTGGTGTTGTAGATGTCGGACAGGATCTGGTAACTGACGATCGCGTTCTTCTCCGAGTCCTGGTCCCGAGCAAACACCTGCGCAGAGAGAGAACGGTCAGCTCTGCAGACACTCATGCATTATTGAGAGGTAAAGTCTGGATTGTTTAACCCGATGGTTTGGATTACAGCCGCACGCTGACCTTTCTCTGAAAATGTGAATACGCCTCTGGGTCTCACTGAGGTACTTTGACAGCTCAGTCACAGCTTCTCTCACAACAATGCTGAACTCCGGTGTGATGATGTCGTTTTTAAACGAGTCGAGGATTCAGCCAATGACAGGTCTTTGAAGCATTGGGGTCATTTACAGGAGCAGTTTGCAACTTTGCCAACAGGTAAACAGGCTGTTACAAGAGCAATTTACTCAGTCGCCTCTATCAGCTAATAGCGCTCAGCTGTCATGTTACGGGCCTTGTGTTCTTATTTAAATTCTTGGTAAAGGTGCAGTGTGTACGATTCGGTCATTTTTGTCACTTCTAAAAATAAGACAAAACTAATACATACAGATAATTCCATGGATTTAGAACCACCTAAATGTTTTCTTTTACCCCATTACCCTTAAATGAGCCCATGAAGGGGCGGGTCCTCTCTATGGGGGCCGACATGTTTTTAGTAAAAGTGGACGCGTTAAACATCTTTTGAGTTCTAATGACAGCTGAAATCTTCCATAGGTTCTTCTGTATGCTCTAATGGTTAAAGTTGAGGTGATGGATACAACTTCACCTCTAGACACTGCACCTTTAAATCACATCTCTTTCAGTACTATCCACAAATCTCAGATTTGTCCCTCTCGGGGCCTTTAAATGACCTTGTGAGCAATAAAAACAATTTCTATCGCATAATGTTCACACTGAGGAACAGAAGGTTAAACATTGCCCACTGTTGTTGATCCAAAGTGTTTAGAGCTGCACTAACAAAATCAAATGACATAGTAGTTTGACCTCACAGAGTGGGCAATGCCACATTTCCCTGCCCCGGTGTATTGTAAGAAGCGTTAACAGTCCAATAATGGCAATAACCCGACATCCTAAAGAAATTATTGTGGAAAATCCCAAGTGAACCTGATGAATTTAAAGGAGAAATGTCTTCGCATTGTCTTGCGTGAACGTGTTTCTCAGGGCAACAATTGCCCTGCTCTATTATCCGCTAAAGGTCGAGAGATTCCACTGGGAAATATATCGAGGGAAATATGGCGGAATCTGCTCATACATAAATGATCTGGCGTCTAATACTCACTCTCCATGCCGCTGGAGTGAGTTTTGAGTGTAAACAGTCACTCGGCAAGTGCACACACACCTGTAACACGGTCATTCCAATCATGGAGTTCTCCGGAAGCACCGTGGAGTAGGAATTGTTGAGGAACAGCGGCGGGTTGTCGTTAACGTCCAGAACTACGATGTCGACGTCGACCTCCGACTTCGCCCCCGTCAGAGTATCTGTCGCCTTCACCGTTAGCCGGTAGTACGGCGTGGTTTCAAAGTCTAACGGGTAAACCACGCTGATGATCCCCGAATCGAAGCCGATGTCGAATTGGAACGAAGGGTCCCCGTCCGAGATGCTGAAGATGATGCTCTGGCCCTCGGGACTCGTGGCGTTGATGCAGAGGATGGACGTGGAGACGGCCACGTCCTCTCGGACGGTGACGCCGTAGAAGGGCTTGTCGAACACGGGCATGGCTTTATTCACCACCGTGACGGGCAGCTCCACCTCGCTGGACCGAGGAGGGAAGCCGCCGTCTATGGCCACGATGACTAACTTGTACTCTGCGTTGGATAAATCAACTTCGAAGGCTTTCTTCAAGCTCAGCTCTCCCGTCACTGGATTCACCTGCGCGCAATGAGGACTGATTAGTTGTAATCCAGGGCTTTGCAAACGTGTAGCTTCCATATGGAATAAAGGTAAGTTGTGGATGGACCTGTCACCTGAAAGTTCTTGTGCTGCTCCTTCAGGGTATAAGTCACCTGTCCGTTCAAGCCTTGGTCTCTGTCAATGGTCGACGCCCTGAAAATGGCGGATCCTGGTTCTGCCTCCACCTGCACGGCAGCGTAGTACGGGAGGTTCACGAACTCTGGGGCATTGTCGTTCACATCGTCCACCTACAGGAAGGATCACATGGAGTAGAAGTGTCATTTCCACAATTGGCACAATCACAGTTTCCAACCCTACTCTCCACTCCCACCTGCACTTGCACCGTCACCCTGGCCACCCGGATGACCTCGTCCTCTCGGGTGACCTCCACCACCAGCTCGTAGCTCTCTGTCTCCTCCCGGTCAAAAGGCACGCCGGTGGTTAGCACCGCCCCGCAGGTGGGCAGGATGCTGAAGCGTCCACCGGGGTTCAGCAGAGTGTACCTGAGCGGCTCGTTGAGGCGGTGGCCCACCGTGTTGACGACGGTCACCAGGGAGACGTTGGACAGGTTCTCTGGGATGGAGGTGGTGTAGAACGGCTGGGTGAAGACGAGGCCGCTGTCCATGGCTTCGCGGACCAGCAACGTCACAGACGCCGTGCTGGAGAATCGTCCGTCCCACACCTTCACAAAGAACATCACGGTGGGATTGAATCTCTCGGAGCATCAAGGAATGAGACATCAGGCTGTTGCTAAAGCGAAATGACCAGACATTGCCAGATATACTGCGTCAGTAGGAGGGTCACTTCCGAAGCCATGGTTTTGAATACTGGCAGCATCTTTAGCTAGCTAGCTACCTAGC
>JAFBJT010108913.1:183733-200584 GCA_016785325.1 Chascanopsetta lugubris
GAAATAAAAATGTGGGGGGGGGGGGGGGGGGGGGGGGGGGCGGGGGGCGTGGATCAGAAAACAACAGTGTGTCTTCATCTGTGATGAGTTAGAAAACAAAAACAAGTGGATCCACCGCTGAGCCAAAACAACATGGAGGCCCAATAAAAGTGAGATAGCGGCTCTCAGAATGCAGGCAAACATGTTGGAGGAGCTTGTAAAGTCGGATCTTCGGCTTTTATACACGAGCAGGACGACACAATCACAGGTTGTTTGGAGGAAAGAGCGATTGGAATGACTTGAAAGAGTTTCCACAACATGGTTTTCACAGTGCAAATGAGGATCGTGGCTTCACAAAAACATTTGAAACTATTTTTGTCGTGTTTCCTCACGGGAATGGGAATTCTACAGCAGGGTTACATTTTCATATGATGTTTAGGGAGCGTATTCAATTATTTGGGTGAGATTGGTTAATAAGTGAGGGTTGATACGTTTTTAAGTGTTTTGATCTTCTATTGGTACTTCTGAGTAACTTTTAAACGGCACAACAGTGATTCTTATTAGCATGGATAACTTAGTATACAGTGTAAATGTGTGTTTTGATGATTTATTTCATGTTTAAAGCAGTTTTACACTCGTTTTGTTGTGTTTTTCTTGAAGAAAGTGGGTATTGAAAGTAGATCTAAGAGGTGAAAACGTTTTGTTTAGGGGTTTAGTGGATTTTCACTTTTCATAAACAAATGCACATGATATTCGTGCATGCTTAGGGGCCGTACTTAATTGTTTGATTCAGATTAGCAGGAATAACTTGACAGTGTTTCTACAACATGTATTTTACAGTGCACATGTGTGTTTTGATGATCTGTTTCTTGTTTGAAGCAGTTTTCCTCACACTAATGGGAATTAAAGGTAGATTTTCAGTTTTTCACATACACATGGTGCTGATGCATATATATGTAAGTTAGTGAGAGAAATTAATGGAAAAGTTGCACAAACTTTCTTTAAAGTTTTGTTTGAGTATTTTGCACTTATGGTGGCACCTTTACACAACTTCTGCAGTTCTGTCTCCACAGAATTGAGAATCTCCAGTGGGATGGTTCAGCTTTTACAACCCAGGATGACAGAGCGGCGTGTTTAAATGAGAATGAACAACTTTCTCAAGTGTTTCCTAAACTTTTAAACTGCTTTATTTGTTGTTTCGAACACTTTCCCCCCAAACCTCCGTGAAAGTGGATCCAGCAGAGGGGAACCTTTAAAGAGTGTGTGTGTGTGTGGGGGGGGGGAGTAGTCCACTGTGGTTACCTTGCATGAGAACGCCACGGTCTTGGTGAGGGAATCGATCCTCTCGCTGTACTCGGTGAATTTCTTCTGGTACTTGAGCGCGGTCATCTGCAGCTCCGCGTGCACGGCGGACAGCTGCGCCAGCAGCGACTTCTCCCTCTTGTTGGCTTCGATGGTCTGCTTCTTGAACTCCCGGTCCAGGCTGAAGATCTTGCAGGTCAGCGCGCTGTTGTGCGCCTTCAGGGCCCGCAGGCAGCAGTGTCCGCCCGACACCGCCTCCCGCTGGGTGAGCGTCAGCCCGCAGCCGCCCTCGCACGGCCCCGCCGCGCGGAACTCGCACGTCTCCCGCACGTGGAAGTCCAGGTCCCGCAGGTTGAGCACTTCCCCGCAGCCCCGGTTGCGGCACTTGGCCGGGCCGTAGCCGCACGCCTCGGCGTGCTCGGCCAGGTGCTGCAGCTGGACCACGGCGTCGCAGCCGCGCGCGTGGTTGTCACACTTGATGTCCAGCTTGAGGATGAGGTTCTTCAGGGGCAGGACGTGGTTCAGCTCCTTGGCGGAGATCCGCTGGCATTTGACGGGGCAGCTGCTCTGCTGCACCACCCACGGCAGCACGCAGCCCGAGCAGAAGACGTGGCCGCACGGAGTCGTCAGCGGGTCCTCCAGCACTTTGTTGCACAAGTTGCATTTAAAGTCCGGGTCCACGGTGCCCTTGAAGCGGTCCAACTCGAAGCCCATGGTTCTCGCCGGGAAAGAGGAGGAAAAAGAACCCAAGTCCCCCGAACTCGAACTTGTGAGCTCCCCCACCCCCGAAGATCAGAGTCGGAGCAGTGGGTTGTTTTCAGCTGGTCATCGGTGGAAGGAGCTGCTCAGACAGGAACACTACAGCCGGAGCTCTCCACTCCTCCACACCGTCTGCTCGCCGCTAATTGACCGAGACTTCTGGTGCGTTCACAGGTGCCTCGGAAATTTGAAAGCTAAAAGTTTGGGGAAAGTTTTTCACTTTGAAAAAAACACTACTCCGGTCGACTTTTGAAACGGAAAACGCTCTGTAAATCCTTTTGAAATATAAAAGAACAAACCGATTACAACTAGATTATTGCCAAGTTAGACTTTTATCATTAAAGCTCAAAGTTCCAATAATCCATTCAACAATGTGCATAAAAGAGCGTTTTTATTAATCATAGTGTACTTATGGGTTTAGTTATATAAGGAAATGCAAAATTTCTCTCACAGTTCACGTCACTGTGACAAGAAAATTAGAAGTTCCTGCTGTCAGTGAAGGCATCACTCCAATGAGCCTCACTACCGTAACTATGGTGTTAAGGGTGCAATTACTTAGTGTATGTACACAAACATTAAACCTGTTGTATGTTCAAGCAATATAAAAGATAAGCATATGCAAAACATTAGCAAAGTTGAAACAAAATGATTGTGATGATGATGTTGTATATAATGTATGTAGAAATACAGTTCAACTAACTTTATGTTGCACTTACTTTGTCTTTAAACAATGTATTTAAATGTCCATATTTCTTAAAGGAATACAAACACATCGGGCGAAAACGTATTCTTCCAAATATAATATATACGTGTATCACACGTGTGATATGAAAGTGTTTAAATTGTAAATATGACCTACCCGTCATGATATTTCATAAAACATGTATTTTCTCCTTCAAACTAAAAGCAATACATTTTTTTTACTGACCTCAAACAGCCGAAATTATGTGCATCACAAGCTTAATATTAATAATAACTTCTCTGTTTCTAAAAGTTCATTTAAAAAGCAATTCTTCAACACAAACAAAAGATTTGATGTCACGTGTCAATGTATGTAACAAGTGTTCTGTTTAGAGTTAGAATGAAGCAGGATGTTTGTGTCAAAGTGTCCTTCCGTCCGTTTACATTGCTGAAGTGATGACACAGTTTTACGGGCCTGTCTGTAAACTCTCATCACACTGGTTCCATTAGTAAATAGTCAAAGGGACTTTTACAGTGGACTGTGAATAAGATCATAATCCTCACTGTACATTTCCTTCACTATCTCTTTGTTGTTATCATTCTGTCAGCAAACAACATATATAGCCCGCGGTGCTGTTATTATAGCTCCCTATAAACCATTTGCCCTACATTCAACACATAAACATGTCTGAATGATACACTGAATGATTGTAGTTCTGAATGTTAGATAAGTTGACGCCAAAGAAAGAGTTATGCATTCGACCTACAACGGGAGGCGCCAACATGACCTCATGTATTCCCTCTGATTTGAACGTAGTGTAAGTATTGCAGCTTCACAATGTAAAGCAAGACATAAATATGTCGGTGATATGAAACGGTGATGTGACGACTCAGCAGGATTTCAGTGTTCAGACACGCACTTGTGAACATTTGTGAAAACAACCCATCGCATTTTTTTTCTAACTCTTATTTCTATTTCACTGTTGTTTGAAATTCTTCTCAATTAAGGGGCGTGGCCTCTTGAGTAACAACTGGGCCAACCTGGCACGTTCTGTGGCTGCTGCAACAGCTCCATGGGTCCACCCCTGCTCTACCTGCGCTCCGCCTCTTTGCCCATTTTTGGATGAACCAGGAAGTAGGAGGAGTTAGGCATTGAACCGCCCACAACCAGCCTCATAAGCAGTCTGAAGAAACCTACGAGTGACATCACGGACGCTACGTTCATCTTTATCTACAGTCTATCGTGTGAATGCATCTCTCACTGTCGTCCCCATGTGAAGGAAACATAGTGTTACTCTGTTTTGTTTTTTACCACCGTGACACTTTCATTTTCAATCTCAGCAGGAGGATCAATGGTATGAAACCATTTCTGAATTATAGATGAAACCCCAGCGAGAACAGAAAACCTTCCGAGACAGCGCCTCTTGGTTCTGACCCTGTCCTGATGAGATACCTGCTCCCACCAGCCACCGCCTCTTTTCCCCAAATCCACTTTCATGCAATGCCATGCCCAATAAAACCTTTCCATATGTGCATTATCCAGAACTAAAAATCAGGGCTTATCAAAGACTTGGTGGACAAAGTGTGACAGGGAGTATCTGAGCTGGTGGGTAATCCTACACCCATGTTATGGGATGTCTGAGAATAGAGGGAGGGAGGAATCAAAAACTCCTGAGTAGTCAGAGGTCCTTGCTCTGTTTACAGCCACGGGTTCACACTGAGATTTGTGTGATTTAGTGTTTTTCCTCGCCGGGTCAGGAGCTGATGTCTTTGTAAAACAACGTTTGATTCAGTTAATACGAGGAATGTTGAAACAGATGTAGAGGAATGGACGGATGAGGAATGGAAGGGAGGGCTGGTGTTTGACTCAAACACCTGTTTCTTCAGGGCAACATCAGTCTTTTATAATCCAGGTTAAACCAGACTCTGTCACACAGACTCAGTCCATTACATATATTTTGGGTTAAAATGCTTAAAGGTGCAGTGTGTGAGATTTGGTGACCCCTAGAGATGAACTTGCATGTTGTATCCCTCACCTCACCCTCACCTTTCTGAGCATGCAGGAAAACCCATGGGAGACTTCAGTTGTCATGAAAAGATTAAAAAAAAAAAGTTTTGTATGTCCACTTATATTACTGTAAAAACATGGTGGCCTCCATAGAGAGGATCCATATTTTGAAAATTTACATCAGTGGGCTCATTTAAGGGTAATGGAGAAATAAATTCATGAAAAAGTCAGTGTGGAATATTTTTCTGAAGTGACAAAAATGACCAAAATCTTGCACGTTGCACCTTTAAAGCCTGTGTTTATAATTCAAGTGACAACAGGGGCCTAGATTGGATAATCTGAATAACTTGTGACTTTTAATGAGACTGGTGGGTGGGTAACATCTGCACAGCAACGTCCGAGAATACCACTGTATATGTGCGATGATATAAAGGTTCAGTGTGTGGAATTTAGTGACATCAAGTGGAGTCAGGTCAAGTCTTAATTCCAGGGGTGTCAAACACATTTGAGTCCTCATATGCCGCAAAATGATCCTAAGTGGGCATGACCAGTAAAAACATACCATAATAACCCTTTCTGTTTGACACCCCTGCTTTAAACAGCCAATGAGATAAAAAAACAACAAAGAAAAACGTACCCCACCAACTACTGGCCTTCACTTGTCATTAATTCGTTTGTTGATACAGGGCTGCTATAAAACATGATGGTGCAACATGGGCGCCTCCAAATATCATCGTGTACATTAAGGTGAAAATACTCTCATAAAAATCTATATGATTCGTTAATATGTCATCTGAGAAACATAAATAAATGCCCCTTTAAACATGTATGAAATAAAGTGCTATGGAATGTATGTGGTTGGAAGTCTATAAATAGTTTAAGCTATGTTGTTTACAGATGATTTAAATTTTTGGCATATTTGTTGGTCTCTCTCTTCCTTCCCCGGAGCGCCGCCGAGCTCCGCCTGTCACTCTTCTCCACTTCAAACATGGTTACAACATTTCTGTCAACAGGGCATGAACCAAACGCCTTCTGTTTATATTTCAGCTGTGTATGTACACTTCAGTATGTGTTGAATCCCCACTCTTCTGTTGAAGCTACATTATTTGTGTTCTGCTGGAATGTTGTGGTCAACATGCTGCAGAATCAAACCTGCAACCTCTCGGCTGCATTCTGCCTCTCGACCCCAGGGGCCGAGCTGCTGCTGTTGCTGCTGCTGCTGCGATTTATTCTTTCAGTCCGGGAACAAACAAGCCGCCTGCCTGTTTACTGTCGGTCTGCCTGAGCTGCAGAGATGTTTGCTCTCAAAATGGACTCAGAATAAATAAGTGCTTGCTTTCATAGACCCTGTCAGAGTCCCAGGTCTCAAGGTGTACTGCAGAGAGAGAGAGAGAGAGAGAGAGAGAGAGAGAGAGAGAGAGAGAGAGGTTTTGGGGAGTTCTGAGGAAACAGATATGGTATCTGCAAGACCAACGCGTTTAGGAATGTTTTCCGTCATGTGGCGGCGGAGGAGGAGGAGGAGGAGGATTTAAACGAGTCCATGTTGGGTCCAAGACAGACAGACAGACAGACAGACAGACAACAACAAGGTCCCGGTGGAGATAAGACTTAATCCCTTCTCCTCCAACCCAAACTGTGAGTGAGGGATCAGGACAGACAGGGTTTACATGCTCAGACCAGAGCAGTTCACTGTGCAGGTCAAAATAGCATCTGAACATCATTTCCATGCTCACAAGTTTTCTACTCGTTGTTGCTGCAGCTTTTTGGAAAACGTTCTTATTTAGTTTCTTGCACTGAAATTGGAAGCGTGCCAAAGTTGGCCCAACTACTGTTTTACTACAATTGCATCTTTTCATTATATCTATAGTCTATGGTCTGTACTTATATATAGCACGTTGTCAGCTCTTGATGACCACTTAAAGTACTTTACAGTACTGTTTACATTCACCCACACACACAAACATTCATACTGCGCGTCTGTTTGCAGCACTTTGTGTTTAGGAGTACATGGGACAATGTGGGGTTCAGCATCTTGTCCAAGGACACTTCAGCGTGCAGAGTAGGGGGGGAAGATGGGAATTGAACTGCCGACCCTCTGGGTCAGAGGACAGCTCCTCGAACCCCTCAGTCGGCCCCATTTTCGATCAGGCGCCACATCCGACCAAATTTGATCTCAAGTGGGCGGGGCCAGTCGAATCATAGCGTGATGAACTATAATCAACAACAACTTCAAATGTTACAAAAAAGTACAGTCGTGAATCTGTCGAACACATTCACATTTTTAACTGATTAATAAGAGTGAAATCATCCCACGGGCTGGATCGGACCCTCTGGCGGGCCGGTTCTGGCCCCCGGGCCATATGTTTGACACCCATGTACTAGATTATTGTATTCAGGCTGCATTGACCCTCTGGCAATTGTGTTAGTTACCCCAACATGTAAAATAATGACTGGTTGTTGTGTTCCTCCTTCAGCTGAGGCCATCATCTGTATTTAAATCAAGCTAAGCTAATAGAGTGTTGGTGGTAGCTTCATATTTCCACGAGTACAAATAGCTCCAATGGTTTTTCTCCTCAGAAGAAAACAAATGAAACTATCTGCTGAAATGTCAAAGGGGCCCTTTGAATTGTCACAGTAAATGGCTGCACAGTTATTATGAGGTAAAAAAAGTTATATATATATATATATATATATATACATTGTGCAGTGATATATATCTGAAGTGGCTCTGGATCTCATAGTGGAACCATTCAACTTGAAGGAGCCTTTGTTGTGAAGCAACAGAGAGATCTGGGTTTCAGCTCTGTGCGATGAGGGTGTTTTGTTGCCTCTATGGCTTTGGAGTCGGGCCATTTAGTAATCATCACCACTCTTCTTTAGATATGTCAAAGACATGAGGGCCATGTGGGGGGAGCTGCGAAGATGAGTTATGGCTTCTCGGGACTCCTTTTCATGTAGCGCTCAAACACCATGTACTTACCAAAGGAATACACTATCCATCTCGCTGTGGTTTCCCATGCGTCTCGCAACTCCCCCGGGAGTAAGTAATGTTGTCAAAACTCACTCGAGCCCCCCCCAGGCCCCCCCCCCACCAAAAAAAAAGATCTATACAGCAATGGAGCAGTTTGTTTTTCTTAAAACATCAGTGACTTATTGTCACAGAGGGAGAAACGGACGTTTAGTGGCCATTGTGCTCCAGCGGCCTTGAGTCAATCAGTAACTTTACAGGTGGTCTGCAAAGGTCGAGGGGTGAGCTCACGGACAGGTCGCACAGTGACGCCAAGTTCAACTCGAAGATGGCGCCATCCAAACAGGTGCTCTTGCATCAATGCCGGGTCCTTTAAGGTACGATGTGTACAATTTGGTGACATCTTGACCTGGAGTTGCATATTGTATCCGTCGCCTCACCCGTCCCGTTGGAGCAGGCAGGAGAACCTGTGGTCGACTTCAGGTGTCGTTCAAACTCAATAGATGTTGAGTATGTCCACTTTTACTACTGTAAGAACATTTACACCCTCCTCATGTAAATATACATTAATGGGCTCATTTAAAGGTAATGGGGGGGGGGATTGGTTGATCCTAAATTGATGAAAATGTCAGTTTGTAATTGTTTTGGAGTAGTTACAGAAGTGACAAAAATGACAGAAATCGTACACACTGCACCTTTAATTGTTCTATGTGTTGTTTTCTATGTGTTGGCTGGACCGGACCCTCAGGTGGGCCGGTTCTAGCCCGCGGGCCATATGTTTCACACCCCTGTACTAGAATATTGTTCTCAGGCTGCACTGACCTTCTGGCTATTGCGTTAATTACCCAAAGGGGGGGGTGGGGGGGTGGGGTGGGGGTGGGAATCGAACTGCCGACCACCTGGGTCAGCTGGGACAGCTCCTCTAACCCCTTGGTCAGGGAAAAAAAGGGTTGAGCAGCCCCCACTCTAGTCCAGGGGGCCGCATACGGCCAAATTCGATCTCAAGTGACACCAAGTTCATGTTGAAGATGGCGCCGTCCAAACGAGCGCTCCGTGTTTTGACATGGAACAGCAGCTCAACCATCACAACATCCTTGTGCAATCACTAATGACTGCACGGCGCAGGTGCCAGCGGAGGTGTTGTTGGTGTGCGCCGGTGTGACGCTTCTATTCAAATGAAGATCGGGCTGAACACAATAGATAATCAAATGCAGAGAGGCTGGAGGTGATCCACGGCAGAGATAGCGATGTGCAAAATATTTGCAGTGGAGCCGAAGATGGTTATCACGGGCCTCTGTGAAGACAAGCCAATAAATATTTTGGCTTCTCCTCCCCATTCCCCCGGCGGTCCGTTCTGTGGTCTCTCTCTCACTCTCTCTCTCTCTCTCTCTCTCTCTCTCTCTCCCTCTCTCTCTCTCTCACTCTCTCAGCGGAGCTTTCTCATTTATAAGGAGCTGATCAAACGGGGTGAAATATGCATGATGTTTCTATATGTTACTACATTTTTAAAACAGTCACTGTTTAATTTTCTGGATTCTGTCTCGTTTTGATCTCATCCACGTCCTCGGATGCAATTTAACCATGACCACACACACACACACACACACACACACACACACGCACACACACACACATACATATACTGTGTCTTGGTCCTCTGGCTAAAGTAACCCTCTGGACCGAAAGGAAAATAATAATTATCATTATTACGAGTTTTATTGGCGCAGTGCGAACCGCTGCTGCTGCTGCTGCTGCTGCTGCTGCTGCTGCTGCTGCTGTTATTATGATAATTATTGTGAGAGAACCTGGCCCCCATGTCTTCTGCTTTATGCATGAAGGGACATGTAAACTCTTAATTATAATGTAGGTGATGTTTACTTAGCAGTCGTCTGCTTGTGCAGGTTTATGGCTTTTCAATATTTGTCAAACACTTCAGTCAAATACTGTTACTGTGTCAAAGGCTTTTCTCCGACGCTTATGCAACCAAAACGATTTATTCAATACAAAAACAGCGCTTATGATGTTGCAATGAAACAATCTATTGCATGTGCTAGCACAAGCTATATGTATGACTGGGTCACACTGAGCTCACATCTGTACGATGTGAGACAATACTGGGGGATTCCACTAGAGGGCGTGTCACAGAACTCAGACTTGAGAGTGTAGATTGCACCACTCTTTTAGGTTTGAAGTAGACAGATCTTCCTCTTTCAGATTTGTTCTGGCATTACAATGGCTAAACATCGACCATGGACCTCATGGCTCATCCAGTGGGCGGAGCCAGACAATTCTCGCAGGGTCGACTGGACTGAGACAATAACTACTGCATCCGCTCCTGAAATTGTGTTGGAGGAGAACCACTTGTCTGAGGCTGAATTGTGTTCCTGTGGGAACACATGTGGTGGTGGGGGGCCTTGGCCACCATTGGCCACCCTTTGGCTCCGCCCCCTGAGCTCACCCTCAAAAACATCTCCCATTACAGTGTGTGTCTGCTGATGCTGTGAATGACCCACTATCATGTGGGTATTGAATCTTGCACATGTGTCACATTGACTTCTCTGGACTTAACAAGAACTTGTCCACCAAATGGACACAGGACATACCAAGCAGCATTTTCACGAAACTAAAGGTGCAGTGTGTACGATTTGGATGATTTTTGTCACTTCTAAAAATGCAACAAAACAATGACACCCTGACATTTCCATGATCAGCGGACTCTATCATTCTTTCCCACTACCCTTAAATGAGCTCACTGATGTATATTTACATATGGGGCGGGTCCTCTATACGGGGGCCGCCATGTTTTTACAGTAGCCCAGGGTGAACATACTAAGCATCTTTTGGGTTTTAATGACAACTGGGGGTTACCACCGGTTCTCCTGCATGTTTAGATGGGTAAGAGGGACAACATGCAACTTCATCTCTAGATATCACCAAATCTTACACACTGCACCTTTAAGGTAAAAGTAGACCCTGACCTTTACACGTAAATAACTGTTTCGAATCAACCGCCCAGTATTAGTGGTGTATTTTCACCAACAAGTGGGTCCCTTTGTGGATAATCCACCAACCATAAATGTACTCAAACAACAAAGGTCTGACTGATCGGCGATGACAACATATGAAACCATGACTGACCCTAATAGCGGTAAACACCATCTCTCACACACACACACACACACACACACACACACACACACAGCTTTCATAGCACTGATAACCATGTGTTTTCTACCTGGAACTCACAGCCGAGCATGATGAGCTGTTGAGCTCGTATAAAGCCCTCAGCATTTTTTCGGAGGGACCGGCGTAATGCATTTGCTACAGAGGTTTCCAAGGCACAAGTGTGTAATATTAGGAACAGATGAGTCCCTCTGTGGGGGAGGGGGCGGGGGGGGGGGCTGGAGGAGGAAGGGGGAGCGCTTGAGAACCCCCCAATCAAAAGTTCCTTTCCTCTCCGAAGCCTGTGAAGAGCTGCTGATTTTCTCGGGGCTCTTATTCTCACCGGGTCCATAAATAACAGTCCAAGTGGACTTGTCTTATCTCTGTGGCTTATTACAGGAGAGAGAAAGGCTGTTCAGAGATAAACCATGGGAGAGCAGTTAAACCTCACATATAGTATACACAGTACAAAGCCTTTCTTTATTATAATATATGGTTTAATATCTATTGTAACTATGATGATTGTTTGGGAGATTTAATACTTACATGAACAGCAACATGTCAGCGGCATAATGATGACATCGTTGCTTAGAGATGAGCTCCAACAACTGTGGATTTTGGGCTTTTGAACTTTCCCTTGTCTTACTCAAAAACTTACACGATGAACAGAAGGGTAAAACAAAAAAAAAAGTAGATGTCCTTTAAAGGTGCAGTGTGTACGATTTTGGTCATTATAGTCACTTCTAAGGGTAGAAAAAAATTCAACAAAACAATGACATACTGACATTTTTCAACACCTAAATGAATGTATATATATATATATATGTATATATATTTATATACATATATTTCCATTACCCTTAAATGAGCCTATTAGTGTATATTTACATGAGGAGCAGGTCCTCTCCATGGGATCTGCCATGTTTTCACAGTAGCCCAGAGTGGACATATTAAACATCCTTTGAGTTTTAATGACAACTGAAGTCTACCTTCTCCCACATGCTTAGAAGGGTGAGGGCGAGGTGATGGATGCTACATGCAACTTCACCTCTAGATGTCACCCAATCGTACACACCGCACCTTGAACTGCTGATTTGTGGCTTTTTACTTACTTACTCAAAAATGCAGACAACCGTGAGTGAAAAAAAGTTGAAAAGAAAAACTGTGTTTTTTTTTCAGATGAAGACCTTTTTCCAAGTAAACATGGAAAAAGCAGAATATGACTCCTTTAATTCTCACCGTAGACAATATCTCATTTCACTCTCCGCTGACGATGACTCATCTCTTATCTTCACGTCAGACTTGATTTCATCACCAGATGTCCTTATTCCCTCCTTCATTCACTCTGGTCTTTACCATTATATGTTTGTGCTGTTGCAACATAACTGACATTTGCATGAACAGCTGTTTCCCTCCGCTGTTGTTTCCTTCCCAAGACAGTGAGGCGACAGACAGACAGACAGACAGACGGACACAGACAGCCAGGCAGGCAGGCAGGCAGGCAGACAGACAGCCTCAGGGCAGCACAACTAATTCACCCTCCCGTGTTGGACTGAGGGGCAGCGCAGACAGCGCCGTGACTCACTATCACTGAACGGTAATGAGCAACATCAAGTGGAAAATACAAGTCACAGAAACACAGGCAATGGCCGCCTCCATAGTGACGACCTGCTCCTGATTTACATGCAACGCAAACGTTACCTCAAACTTTCAGTTGATGTTACGTCAACATAAAACATCGCTGTTCTGCCAACATACATCCCACACACTGCACCTTTAACCCAAGTATTACTTTCCACTGCGGGAGAAAGTTTGAAGTGAGCAAACTTATGCAAAACAGCTGTAGCCAAGTGTCATGTGACACTGCGACGCTGAGACAGGGCTCGATTGTGTTACACTTCACAGTGACTCAGCACCTACGCTCATTTCTACGGAGCTTTGATGCACGGAGCTGTTCGGCCCTCCCAGTCCACAGCATTGCTGCTCAGGTTCACTCTCACCACTCTCACAGAGCCATTTCACCAGCTGCTGTTTGCAAAACAAGCTCCACCCCCCCTCTGTGCGGCACATGTACCCGTGTGACAGCACCCAAATTGCACATGAGTCATTTTAGATCTAAAAGGAGGGTGAATATAGGACTTTGTTCAGTAGATGGTCAGAAAACGAGGCGCCGTAATTGTATTCATAATGACAATAATCATAATAATTGAAGCTCCTTTCAGACTGTATTGGCACAGGCATGTCTGGTCTATCAGGTATGTTTTCATTTTTGGTGCCATGAACCTTTGCACTGAAACACAAGTTCTCAAAAGGGCCACATTTAGAGCAATGCATCTGAATGTGCTAAAGGTGGTGTGGATTTGGTCTGTACTATATTTGTCTTATTCAACATTGACCACATGGGACACTTTATTCGTTGCCCAGAGCTCCTACTGTAGGTTCACATTTGTTTTAGGCAACATTTATTATTTTACAAGGGGGAGACATTAGGGGCAGACATCCATTAAGTGGAAGCCACAGGAGGATCTGAGGAGCTGCATCATGGCCTGAGGTGGTTCACATCTGTTCACTCTATGAGTTTCACCTGCTACGCTTCAGATTATGACGTGGAAGTATGATGTTGCCCGGCAATGCATCACGTAGCCTGAAAAGTCCATTTTCCAGCATGTAAAATAATCACAATAATCATATATTTATATATAATTCTGCATTATTATCTGCTTTGCATTATGCATTTTTAGGGTCCTTTGATTAATTGATTAATGTAGGATCCATCAACAATTGATTTATATTACTATTGTCATTATTATTATCATTATAGTTATTATTATTGATTATTATATAACTATTTAGGATCATTTTATGTGCAATAATGTGTGTTCAATATTACCTTTTTTGTTAACATACATTTTTTGTGTAAATATGTATATAATGTCTCTAATTTAACCTGAATTTTAATCTAATTCAAATTTTCTCTTTCCCCACTTTGGAATCAATAAAAATGAGTCCTAAAAATGCGTTAGAAAAGTTAATTTAGAAAAATTTAATAAAAAAAACCCTACAATTTTAACGATGTTAAAGACCACGAAAATATCTGATGAAAAATGATATGAATCTGAATGACGACCTCACAGCTGAACGTGTTAATAAGCTACTGTTTGTCAACAAGTTCATCATTATCAGCTTTAAAGGTGATGATGTGTCACGCCTTATTTTCTTCGCCGCCAAGTGGCCAATAAAACTAATTGCGCCATGTTAAAGTGGATGATTACACGCATGAGCTGCGCCCGCACCCAATGCTCATATTCGCCGTTTAATGCAACAACAGCCTCCGGCTGTTTGTCAAAAAAAAAAGAAAAAAAAAAAGAAGAGAAGTCGGAGGTGTCGGAGAAACTGTTCTCCGCTCTCCACAAACACCTGCAGCGGCGTGACAGCAGGATCGCAGGCGCAGATAAAAGCTGCCACGTTGAAAAGCTCGTTGATAATGAGAATAGCAATGAAGCAGCGAGCTGTGACTGCACTGTTGACAGGCGGAGTTCATGCTCACATTCACACAGTGTGGGTGTGATGCCAGTGCAATTCCTGACAACGCACCATGACATCATCGCTGATAGCCTTAATGCAAACGGTGCGGAGTCGCGCTTCACAGTTTTACACATGAAGCTGGAAAAAAAAGTTGGCAAAAATATGCTTCTTAAATACGCATTTTTGGAAATGCTTCCGTTTCCTGCGTGTGTGATTCTGTCATGCCCGATGTTTACGTACAAGGAAGCTAAGGCTAAGAAAGAGCCTCCCATTGCTTTCTTAGCCTTCAAAATAAAAGTCCCACTGTACAAAACCACCCCCATTAGTTTCCAGTCCAATTTTATTTTGAAATGTATTTGTATTTATGAGCATAAGGGAACTACCGTCTGTATTTATTCAACCGGACCGGTACAGTCAACAAAACAAAACTCTCTGATTTTCAAAAACTGTGTTTTTTATTTTTTGCGCAGAATTTAGAATTATTGTCCTGACACATTTTAAATAATGACTTATTATTATTATTATTATTATAGTAAATGTATGTTGTTTTCATGTCCATTTGAGTTTCTTGATAATATGGTGTTTGGAGTAATTGTTACTGAAATAAAGATGATACAGACAATACATAGATAAATAGCCCACAAGATGTTGTCAATAATTTCATTAAATTATAACAACGGGTCTTAATACAACAAAGTTCGTTTGGCCTCCGGTAACAACCTGGGTTTCTAATGAGGCCACGCCCCTGCCTTAATATCTGCTTGCTAGTTTGGGGTTAATTTCAATAACGGGAAAAGAGGTTAGGAGACGAGCGCACACTTGGATGGGCTGATAATGAAAACCTGACAAGCAGACCCAACGGTTAAATGTCCTTATCAGTAACTTCGGCTGCAGGTTTCTCGGAGTGAAAGTGAAGCCAGATTTCAATTGGAGCGAAATGGGCAATGTGATGGCGCAGTGGGAGGAACCCTCGCTCGCCACAGCGTCTCTGGGCTCGCCGCTCGGCGGCCATTTGTGTCACATCATATGTGAGCAACTGCTGATGAACGTGACAGAGTGGAACTTCTCCGCGAAGCAGCCAGAGACGTCGGGTCGGGGCACATGCTTTTCTCCTTTAGCTCTGGCATGCGATCTTTATGCAACTTCAGCACATGGATAAATGTGAATACAATTACTGAGCATTGAATCCCTCTCTGCTTTGAAATCCCCAAATGGTGTCTTATTTGAGTATGGGAATGATTATGCTATTTGTCTGAATGTAAATGCTTCAGGTACTGTGGCTTAAATAATACATTTTGTTTACATTCGCACTTGCACATGTTCAAAATAGGTCGGCTCATTAGTAATATTTGGACACATTTAGCACGCACGTCTAAAAGGGAAAATAAAGATGAATCGAGGCTGTTGGTTTCTTGAAGAGAAAATAACAGTGGCAACTGTGCTCGTTAACTTAATTTGATTGTGGTTGTTGAATCGCTTTATGACCCTCGTTCTTAGAACGTTCTCAGTTGTGGTAGACTCATCATAATAAAGCACCACGGAACAATTTCGTATGGCGTTACTGCTCCAACACAAGTGGACGTAAAGACGACTATTGTCTTGAGGTAACATAAATAAAAGACGGATGGGTCAAATGCAGAAGTGGAAAAATGTGCAGTTCACAGGGTGGCCACTTGAGGCTGCCTCCAAAAGCAAGTAAATCCCCATAGACTCCCATGTTAAAATGATCAACTTCAGATGTGAGTTAAACATGTTTCAGGTCTGGTACAAACTACGCTTTTTGTCTCAATCAGTCACATTTGTTCCCATGGCATCTGTACAGGAAGTGAATCTTTTTCTAACTCACTTGTTTTTGTTCTATCAAAGTTTGAAATTATGCATAATGAAGGGGTGTGGCCTATTGAGTGACACCTACGCCGACCTGGGACATTCTGTGGATGCTGCGGCAAGAACCATGAGCCCACCCCCAGCTCTATCTGTGCTCCGCCTCTTTTCCCATTTCTGGATGTACCAGGAAGTAGGAGGAGTTAGGGCTGCTATGTTCATCTTTATAAACGGATTATGGATTTAAGACCCAGAGGAAGAAGTTAGCCATAGCTAGCACCAATTTAGACCCATGTAACTTGCAGACATTTGATCAAAGGGTGAATGGCGATGTTCCCAATTGCACAAAACAATCCACTGACACTAGTGGCTTTGTTGACCACAGGGAAAGAGGAATAACAACTTAAACAGTTACTGGCACGTCAGAACAGCACAATGCCCCTTTAAATCCCAATTATTAAAACAAGATGTAAGAAGGAGGAAATGAGAGGAAGGTGGAAGTACACAAACTATTGTTTCGGGAGGTCACCGAGCATAACCTCTTCACATGGAATAATTAAAACCATTCATGCCAAACATCAGAAGTTCTTCGGTGGGGGGTGGGGGGGGGGGGGGTTTGTGGTAACATTCCAACGTGAACTGA
>JAFBJT010108914.1:0-10460 GCA_016785325.1 Chascanopsetta lugubris
GCAATTTCAGAGATATCATATTCAAAGTGTTATTTTGAAATCTCACAATTTTAAAAATCAACAACTTAAGATAAGAGTATTCTTATTCTTATTCTTATTCTTATTCTTATTCTTATTCTTAATCTTATTCTTATTATTTAAGAGGACTCGGGGTGCACGTTGCGCGCCCCTTGCGTACCTCTACGTGCGCGCCGCCGCCGACGTCCAATCGCGACCGTTAGCTGGGGCGAATGCGGTGGTACCAAAGAGGAGAGAAATCTGAGCGGCCGTCCCGGTGATGTGAAAAGTCATAATATCACATCCAAACCAGGCCTCTCCGTCGCTCGTCTAGACCCGTCGAGGAGGAATGAGAACCAGCGCTTGTCAGACGGTACGTTAGTACTTTTAATACCTTTCCGTCTTCATGTTGTGGCACTTAAACGACTTTTTGTTTTTGACGACGAATCGCCTGCAGTGGCTGCGTTCTCCTGCCCCGATCTCAAAATGGCGGAGAGGCCGAGGGCTAAGCTAGGCTAGGCTAGGTGGTGTCGGCGGAGCGTCAATTTGAAAACCGATCGTCACTGTTGTACAAACGCGATGCGTGGCAGCTTCACTTAATGCGATTATCATTGTCGAATGGTTCCTGCGCTCCTTGTTCGCCGCGTTTTTATTGTTGAGACTCTTGTTGTGGAAGCTAGCTGAGCATTTGGCTAACGTTAGCTTCGGCTATTTGTGGAAGTTGTGCGGAGACAAGCTAACGTGGTGCGTTAGCGGGCTGGGCTAACTGAGGTGCTGTCACTTTGCTGCCATATTTTCCACAGCCGGATGCCAACATTATTATTCAGGAAGGAAAAATCGATCAATCGAAAGGCGCGTCCTAAATTGAAATGTCGACTGGTCTCAGAGTACTGCAATGTGCTCGATTAATAAAGTCGATTTCATTGTTGGACAACAATTACAAGCCCAAACGTCTGTCGTGAGTTGCATATCTCATTCTCCTGCTTAATTCAACAAGTCACGTGTTATTACATTGGTTGTGTTATTCGGCAACTCGATTGTGTAGTAGACCAACGCCCTTCGCGTGTTGTGCCATCATACCGGAATGGCAACACGAATCGACAGAGCCCAAACTGACAGCACGCCCGTTAACACGTATGTTGTCGTGCTAAGCTAACGTTAGCTGGAAAGGGCGTTGCTGAGCCATTGCTGCAACTTTGCCCTTGTGGCCATCGAAGCCAAGGAAGACCTCATCCGGGCCGGATCCTCCATCAGTAAAACAGTCTTTGGTTCCACGTCGGGTTGTTTTGTGATCACTGCAGACTTCCTTAACGCAGCGTGACCATGACCGGGATCTCAAAATCAGGGTGGGGACCTTTTTTAGAATCGGAATGGAATGAGGCTGCACCTGGTTAGCGTTCACTTGGTATGTAAAGATGTCTCGTGGGCTCAATTGCTCCGGCAGGGCCTCCTGATTGTGTGATAGCTGCCGTTGCGTAGCATTGAATGTGGCAGCCTGGAGCCCGAGACACGCTTCTGAGTGAAATCATGACTCATTTCTGCTGGATTATCTCCATTATACTCTCTATTATCATTAACGTGGGCAGTGCTTTGAGGCGTATGAAGGCGATGGTGGTGTTGATGTTTACAGATCAGCCCAGTGTTTTATTCATTCAATCTCATTCATGATCGTCTACATTTCCTCTATTTTGTATCGAAAGTGCTGATTGTAGTCCAGCAATTTCTATTGAAGTTGAAAATTAACAAAGGTGGAGATGTACAATGTTGTGATATAATGTGAATGTCTTGTCACAGTAAGATTCTAAATTTTGGAAACACATGCAGCATGTTTAACATGACTCACAAGGCAGTTTTAATGTGACTTCATTCATTCTGTGCTGAACATTGGAGGTAAACCTGAATTTGAGAGTTGTTCTCAACGTGCTGTGTAGGCCCGGCCGCCTGCAAAGGTTAAGAAATCATTTACAATAGTGTTTTCAATTAGTAATCAAACATTACCTCATTAGTTAGTTGTGTCACAGTCTCATTTGGCTGAAGGTCATTGTGAGGAGGGATATTGCTCAGCAGCTTGACACAAACACCGCGTGATGACTCAAAGCTTGATATGCGGAATACATCACTTTGAGTTTTCTGCTCTTTACTTTGAATGAGTTTTTCATTTCATCATTTCATTGCATTAATGATTGAAGTAATGGACAAGAAAGTTGATGAATCTTCACTTTGCATTTGTCTTACTCATTAATGCATTTTTTTTCTCTAGATATGATTAAACTGTAATGGAGATTTTTGGCCATATATATCCTCTAATTAAAGTATATCATTGGGTGCGCCACTAAATATTCATTTGTTAAACAGACAACATTCATATAATAACCCTGAAAGAATGAGTCCATCAGTGGATTTGTCGCTCAGTAGGTAAATAGCCATCTACAGTTGTAATTAATTGATTGTTCAAATCAATTATTAAACTAGCATAGCAGAAGCCATTCTGTGGTCTCAGGTTCTCCAATTGTGAATCGGAATTGACGTAACGACAACCCATCAAAACACACCTCATGGGGCTACAAGAAACCCTCTGAGACTTCTGTACACAAGGTTCACACAGATGCATTCACGTATCTAGTTTTTGGACATGCAGGGAATGCTGACATGGCTCTGTTGAAGAAGGAGAAAGAACTCGCTGGTCTGAGAGAAACAGAAGAGGCATACTTGACATCACAGCTTGCTATTGCGGCATAATGGGAGTAACGATATCTCAGTATAAACCAAGATGCCATTGACTATTAAGGGTAAATGAATAAAGCTCTCGACTCGGCCTGCGTCATGACTGTGAGTCTATGCAGAGAGATGAGCGCCTGCCTCACTGGCTTGTTATCTGTTGATGAATTTTACATCAGAAGACCTGGCGAGCTATTTTAATGATTTGTCTGTTTATGTTCAGAGGTGTTGGAGCATGCCCACATACTTCCATGTTTTATGACCAGACCATCGCGATTGACTGGACTCCATGGTCATCCATTCAAATGTCCTGTCAATAGATATCAGTGTTTACCGGAGCTGCATCTGTGTCACGGTAACATGCTTCAGTGCCACAGGCAAAGCAATGCCTGCTATTCAACAATGAAGCAGTGGTGCGCATGTAGGCGTGACTTTGCACATGTATGTGTGCAAAGTCACACTTGTGACCATGTAATCTCAAAAGGCATCTTCTGGAGCGATAGAGATGAATTGTCTGTCTTCCTCATTATGACTGCAGGCAGAGTTCTCACATCAACAGACACATGTGTTATGAAAACATACTCGAACCCTTTGGCACTCCTCTCCCTTTGTAGGGTCGTGTTTATGTTGTACAGATGAATTCAACCATATTGTCGCCGGTTCTGAGAAATGTGTCCAGCTTCTAACTGATCAGACAGGTCGTAAACACATTGCCTTCACATGGTTTTCTTTTGATGAACGTGACACAGGCAGACCTTGAACCCTCCGTCATTTATGACCGACCATGTTAACAGAGAGTTTCGCTAAGTGTAGATAACAGATGAGCTGCATGCGGTGCAAACACTGGGACAATGCCTTTCACTGTCACTTTCTGATTTAAAACTCCTCCACAACATCCACGAGGTACAGTCGCCGGTAAAGTGCAGTAGTCTCAGGCAGGTGCAGAGGCTACACAGATTGTCTTGGTTACGTAATGGACTGGAGGTTGGTCTGTTTGGTCAAATGGCTATTTTTGAATCGTGCTGCTCTGCTACAATCACAGTCTGTGTCCTGTCAGCTCAGAACACTCATCACGCTGAGTTCTGGCAAGGACACTTCAGGTGCTGCCTGGGGTTGGTGTTTGTTTGCCCCCTGCTACTTCCATGCGTCTACTGGTGGGGGCTTCTGTGGGGGGGGGGGGGGGGGGGGGGGGGGGGGGAAGTCATCAGCGAAGTATAAATGCACTAAAAACAACAACTGAATATCGAGACCTTTCTGAGACCAAGAATCATTCTGTTACTTAATTTGCTGCGGGGGTCTTTGTTTTCAGAAACAGCAGCTGTCAGCTGACAGAAGCGATGCACCAGACAATCACGCAGACAAGGGCACCTGGTGTTCAGGTCTTTCTCTTAATGTCTGGCTTTAATCCTGTTAGCTGCTGTCCAGTCCCCTTACATTGCACTGTCCGATGCAAGGAGGATTCATGGTCCCTGTCACTCTGAAACACATCCACACTAACAAACACACACGCACACACATGCAGACTGTAGATTGTCTGGTCTAGCCGCTAAGCTGCTTAGTGCTATTGAGGCCCCAGGTGCCAGCAGCTTGGAAGCTCAGGAAGTGATTCCTTATTAGTGCGGCTATCACTGAATGGTGAGTTTTGATTTTGCTGCGTGTGCTGTTAATCTCGGAACGTTTTCCCCAGAAATCAGAAAAGACCCATTCAAATGTTTGAATCTACAATCAAACGGGGATTATGCATAATGTCGCATGTGAAATTAGCCAAACTGCAACGATCAAAATAGTTTCACGTTTCCCTTTTAGTCACACAGCTAGTTCCACCAATGTGTGTGAGGATGCATGTCATGTAGCGAAAGGAACATTTTCACTGAAGAAGATGGTACTTCTCTATTTCAGTGCCGTGTTGGTACAAGACGCAGGATTCGTCAGTTAGTGCATAAATACAGACCAGACTTAGTCGGCCCCTCCTCTTTGCCCAGCAACAGCAGTAGGACTTGGTGTATGAACTTGTTTTGCTACGGGCCTTACTGTTGAAGAACTTACCATTTGTTGTCGAGGTGCTAACGCTTTAGCAAGCTAACCAGGCGAACCTCTTGCGCTTACCCATCCCAATGTTCTCATTTCTCTCCCCCAGGTGATGGGCACCTCTGATCAGTGAGTGAGATCAGGACTGTTGCGATCACCCGTGACGCCCCGTCCCAGCGGTTGGTTGACAGCAGCACCTCCACTTCACCTCCCTCTGTGCGGCCCCTCTCTCTGCTACCCCCCCCCCCTGGATCTTTGAAGGAGGAAGCTCGCCGAGGGACCAGGAGCCTTGCCGCCGCACACTTCCGAGCCAGACTCCCCCCCAGGACCTCGGCCTCACCCTCACCTCCCCCGAGAGGGAGAGAACAGCAGCCGCCATGGTGCTGTCCCAGAGACAAAGAGATGAACTGTGAGTGGATGGATGCAAATATGTGCAGGGCTCATCACGCATGCAAACAAGAGCAGACATGTTGACTAACACTGCACACCAGTGCTTGTAGAAATGTGTATTTCAGTGCGTGCGCATGCAGACGCAGAGTTTATTGACAAACACAGATGGACCTCCCGTGTTCAGAAAGCAGTGGGAGAGCTGCGGGGGCCATTCAGGAGAGGTGAATGCAGACGCGAGCGAGCGCATTCACTTGCAAGAACATGTAATGGACTGAGGAGATGTGACGAGATGTGAACTCCGCGGTGCTTCACTCGATAGCTCCTCCAGTGAATATTTCATAACCCACATGACAGGGGGGGCAGAAATCGGGGGGGCGGGGAACGAGGAGGGGCTTGGAAAAATGATGGTTGGTTAATGTGAGCGACCCTGTGCCGCTGTATCCGCCTCGCTGTTTCCACGCTATCGGCTCCACTCCCACTTCAGCACCGCACAACATGAAGTGTCATCTTCGCCGGGCCTCGTGTTCGTCAAGATCGCGAGGTTTGTTTACGTTGAGTGAAAGATGTTGGTCCGGATCGTCAAGTGGAAGGCCTGTTGCTTGTTGTCGTCGAGGTCTGTGTGAGGTCTGGAATGATGTGCCTTTCAGAATAGCTTCAGCTCTAAATTTAGCTTCTGTTATTCATGAAATATTCATCCGTCATTCCATGAAGGAGCTGCCCAACTCATTTATTGAACTGCGTGTGTCCCACACGTATGTCTGCGAGTATTTTGGGGCGAGTGGCTGTGTTTAAGGTTGTTTCCATCCAGTTGTGGTTGCTCCCTTCTTATGTTTCTTCAGTTTCTGCCTAATTGACGGGTCGTCTGGTCTCCGAGCAGCAGCAAAAACACTTCCTTATGATTCAGCCTAACATTTTTCTTTGTTTGTTATTTCTCTTGGCTCCTATTCAGATTTTTTTGGGATGTTTCAGCGGGAACTTGAATCCTTCTGCCCCCCTCTGCTAGACTGGATTTGGCCTCCTCTTTTCCAAACAGCTGCAAGCATAGCTGTGAAGATGGAGTTGATATGTAACAGATGATGAAATATATCTGTTGAAGTGTGGTTAATTTCTGTTCGGGGAGTTGCTGCATAAAATTCAGCCGATCTTGACGTCTTTATAATTTAGCACGGGTGTGAAGTTGCATCGTTCAAGGGCTCGTCTGTAAAATGCTTTGCTTTGTTCTACTTTCTCTCAGAAACCGAGCTATAGCCGACTATCTCCGTTCCAATGGATACGAGGAGGCCTATTCCACATTCAAGAAAGAGGCAGAGTTAGATATGGTAAGAAGTGACAGATGCTCAGAGATGGCCACACAAATAATGAAAGTAATTGTCACCGTTGGGCTCGTGGACCCTTTTGTCAGTGTCTGTGTTTCTCCCCGCAGAATGAAGAGGTAGATAAAAAGTATGCCGGGCTTCTGGAAAAGAAATGGACCTCAGTCATCCGATTACAGAAAAAGGTGAGGAATGTTTTGTAGCGTAAACCCCGGATTTACAGTTCAAATGCACAGCAGAACAATCCCGGGTGTGTGCAGTGGCTGCCAGTATCACAATGCTCTAATCCCTCCAACAATGTATTTTGAAATCGAGTTTATTTGAGCAGATTTTTACGAATCAGAATTAGGCCTCAAAATGATGTAAAAACATGAATTGATTGTACATGATTGTACTTCCCTGGTGGTTTCCTCTCTGCCGTGGCTCAGGTGATGGAACTGGAGTCAAAGTTGAACGAGGCAAAGGAAGAGATGACGCACGGAGGATCTGTGGGTCAGAAGAGGGACCCCAAGGAGTGGATTCCCCGTCCCCCAGAGAGATACGCTCTGAGCGGGCACCGCGCTCCCGTCACGCGTGTCATATTCCATCCCGTCTTCTCTGTCATGGTCACAGCCTCAGAGGATGCCACCATCAAGGTGTGTGTGTGTGTGTGAATTATACATTTTTTATGTTGAGATTGATGCTCCACCATCTACATCAGAGAGAGGGTAAAACAGTGAGACCACTTAATCTGATGCAATACAATTCACTGCAGCCTCCTGAGGCCATAGACATAAATCAATACTCTGACAATATAAACAGGAAGCGTTGTTGCCGGGCTTCTGCTCTGTGTTGTATCACATTCATCTTTGTATTCTTGTGATACTACTGTACAAATATATCATAGTAGTTCAAAACTGTGTTTTTTAACTAATGGGACTTATTAGTCTTAAACTACTTTTTAATTCCCTGGAATTATTATTATTATTATTATTATTATTATTATTTTAAATGCTGTTTGTTGGATTGGACCTAATCCTTACACACTGCACCGTGTAAAGTGAATAGCATGATTATTTTAGTATATTTATCTTTTATATCTACGTACATGGCAGGGTCCAGATCTTGCTCTTTGGAAGCTTCAGGACTCCTTTTGCTTCTCTTATCTTCATGAAGCATCACATGTAAAAAAAAAAACTACAACATCTCTCTCACATAAATATTGAATCTCTAGTATTTGAACGCACTGATAAGTCAAAGCGATGTAGCTCACCACAACAAAGCCTCTGCCGCTTTGACCCTTCACATCAAAGCGCCTCTGCAGATCTGAGGCTGCTCGCCCTTTTTTTTTTTATCCTCCCTGCTTGTGCTTCAGCATCCACCTCACCACACCATCACGAGCACCCTCCCTTTATCCTCCTCCTCCCCCCTCCCCTCCCTCCCCGTCTCCCTCACCCTGTTTCTTTTTCTGCTTTGTCACTGCTCATTTGTGCAGCGATGGGCTGACGCTCCTCTTGTCAGAGGCAACACCCCCAGAGCACAGCACCTTGGGGGGAAAAATGCAAATCAATTCTCTCTTTCAGCCACTACCCCTCCATTCATTTTAGAGTAAACAGAGTCAACTGTTAAATATTAATAGTATACCCATATGTCTTGCTGCATCTTTCATTATTGATTTTTTTTTACTTGCAATGTGACAACACTTCATACAACCATAACCTCTTTCTACCTGTTGAAGCTGTCTAAAAGTACATTACCCCATGAAAGACATTCTATGGGAAACTAAATAAGTTGAACGGATCGTTACGAATCAAGGTGAATAGCTCCATTGTTGTTTGTGGTTGTAGGTGTGGGACTATGAGGCCGGGGACTTTGAGCGAACCCTGAAGGGCCACACAGACTCTGTGCAGGACATCTCCTTCGACCAGACAGGGAAACTGCTGGCTTCATGTTCAGCTGACATGAGCATCAAACTCTGGGACTTCCAGGGTTTTGAGTGTATCCGAACAATGCATGGTAAGTGACGGTTACAGAATCAACAGTGGTTATTGTGCACGAGAACCCGATTAAATGATGGTATAAAAATGTAGCTTTTTAACCCCAAACCTTTTAAAGAATTTACAAAAAAATTGCAAAAAAAAACAAATTTCTATACTGTCTGTGCGAAAACAGTGAAATGAAAGCAAGCGTGGAGTGACCTATACACTGGAGTGACTCCGATCAGTTACACGGCTGAACTACTGACTGTGTCTTCCAGGCCACGATCACAATGTGTCGTCTGTAGCCATCATGCCAAATGGTGACCACATAGTGTCGGCCTCCAGAGACAAGTCCATCAAGATGTGGGAGGTGGCCACTGGGTGAGTAGGGTTCCAACTCCGACTTCCACAATCTGTGATGGATGCTGAGGTTGATCCTGTTTCACATGTCCCATCATTTTCAAATTTAGATCAATTCTTCTTTCCCACTTGTGCTTGAAGCTGCTCTTTCTCTCGCTCTTGCGCTCTCTCTCTCTCTCTCTCTATCTCTCTCTCTCTCTGTCTCTGTCTCTCTCTCTCTCTCTCTCTCTCTCTCTCTCTCTCTCGCGCGCGCGCGCGCTCTCTGACTCACCTCTCCTCTCTGTGCGCAGGTACTGTGTGAAGACCTTCACAGGCCACAGGGAGTGGGTGAGGATGGTGCGTCCCAACCAGGACGGCTCACTGATTGCCAGCTGCTCCAACGACCAAACGGTGCGCGTGTGGGTGGTTGCCTCCAAAGAGTGCAAAGCCGAGCTGCGGGAGCACGAGCACGTGGTGGAGTGTATCGCCTGGGCCCCTGACAGCGCTCACCCCACCATCCTGGAGGCCACAGGCTCTGAGGTAAACACTGCCACTACAGGAGCCGACCTTGGCCCACAGAGGGTGTTGGTGTGCGACTCGGTTCAGCTGCTGAGTTTCCCACTATGTGTTTTCCAAAGCTGAATCATGTGCTTTCAATTGATGTGTTTTTTTTTTTATATGAAATGAATGCTTTTAAATTCTTTTATTTTATGTTCAGTTTCCATTCTCGTGTTTGAGAATGGCAGTATATTGCCTGATTGTGGTATTTGATTGAAAGTGTGAGGACAGTTAGTTGTGAATGGTTCACAACTGCATTTCATTCATTGAGCCACACGGCCGTCGTGGCAGTAAGTTGCCGTTCATACCTCAAAAGCCTCTTTTTGCTTTCATGTCGACTGTCCCCGTGTCTCTCATCCCCTCGGTGTCTTTGCTTTGCAGAGCAAGAAGAGCGGAAAGCCTGGTCCCTTCCTTCTCTCTGGATCTAGAGATAAAACCATCAAGATGTGGGACGTCAGCATCGGCATCTGCCTTATGACTCTGGTGCGTAGTAAAAGTGAGAGTTACCGTGAATATCTCCGTTCAAGAGGAATGGGGGGGGGTGACGGATAATCACTCTTTGTCGTGTAGGTGGGACATGACAACTGGGTCCGCGGGGTGTTGTTTCATCCTGGAGGAAGATTCATATTGAGCGCTGCTGACGACAAAACCATCAGGATCTGGGACTACAAGAACAAACGCTGCATGAAGACCCTGTGTGCCCATGAACACTTTGTTACCTCTTTGGGTGAGACGCTGTTATGAGTTGAATTCACTTCGCACCTCCTGTGATCGCCCAGGGAAACTACCTCACCTACTTCCATTCTGGGATGTCTTGCATACTACACCTTTGAATTTTTTTTAATTTTTTGCGATTGTTGTTTCTTCTCTCGCAGATTTCCACAAGACTGCTCCCTACGTGGTGACAGGAAGTGTCGATCAGACAGTCAAAGTGTGGGAGTGTCGTTGAGACGGCGTCCATCTCCTGCTCCAGTCCTGCCTCCAATGCCCCCCCCTCCACCCCACCCCACCCCAAAGCTCCAGAAGCTGCCCCAACACCCCACCCAAACCTCTCCCTCCTTGACCCCGACCCCCCAGCCCCCTCACCTCTCGCACTACAAACCATAGTTGACCATGACGCTTTACCTTCTCCCTGTCCCCTCCCCTCTCTTTCTCTCTC